>NW_019291654.1:73309-106992 GCF_000500325.1 Leptinotarsa decemlineata
TCCTCACCCTCTCGTCGATGATAACTTCAAATTAGGTCTTCTTACATACGTAAGTAGTTCTGTGAATACATGAACGAAGCATGCATGTACGAATATGTTTATTACATTCATTACATTGTTTGAAAATATATGATGAAAATTGCAGAAATTATAAAGAACATTTTAGTTTTCAATTATATATGAAGATATTTTATATCAACTATTTATTAATGTTTTTTGTGTGTAAAGGTTGTTATTTAGCTGCTTGTTGTTTCCTTCTGCAAATTTGCTTTGTCAGTTAGTAAGTACTCATCAAACGCATTCGATCATGGTCGAGGGTACCAGAAAAAATTATAAGCAAACCGCCAATACTTTATCTATCCCTAGAAAACACAACTTCAAAAGTATATATGGTTCTCCCCATGTGTGTTCCATCATTGGAAAAACCCGCGGAAAAATCATATAATGGTACCCAACTTTAACGCTGTTATTATCACAAATACCCAAGAATCTTGGTTGTAATCTAAACGCCTGTCGAATACATATTTCATTAGGTAATTTCAGAGGGAATTAACTCATCAGTTTTCAGTCAAAGTCATTTTGATGTTCTTATACTTGTATTTTCTTATATTCTTTTTTGTTGGATGTTCAACCGCAGTTTACAAATGACTTAAAAGAATCTAGACGGGTTGAATCTGGAGATCTTGCTGGCTGCTCGACAGTTCTTTCCTGTCAAACTATTGCTATGAAACTATCATCTCAGTGGCTTGTATAAATGTATATTTCTATAGTATAAAACCCAGTTGTTGTATGGATCGAGTGGATTTTTAGGAAATCTTCAATTGAGGATTCCATTATAGTTACTAAATTCCACACTATTTGTTGAGAAAGTAAAGTATGAATTTGCCTAACAAAAGACAAAACTCTGCAAAGGGAATAAACTCAAAACAAAACTGTACTCTTTGAAAGTACGTTGTGTGAGTATAATTTCTAATAAGATTTTATTGTTTTCTCTTCTTAGGCGGAATAGTGACGTAAAAAAATTCAAAATTAGTACTGTTTTCTGTTGAGTGCCATTGCTTCAGTTCATTGCAGTTTTTGGTGTCCATTACTCTACTTCTCCAACATTGAACAAAAAATGTAGAAAACTCAAGAAAAAAGGCAGAATGAAACTAACTACAGATATGGTACTAATCCACAGATATGTAGATTTTTTGCATACAAACTGTGGGAAAAAACCCTTTTACATTGAATAACACAACAGAACACTGAACCACACGAAAATCAGGTTTTCCATTATCTTCTCTAGTTTGTTTCCTGAACTCAGTTTCTGAATTATGGTAATTTAGATTATATTTTTCATTTCAACAATACATTACATATTTCCTACAACTTTATGTTATTGAAAATGATTTCATAAAGTTTTTAATGATAAATCATGAAATCATTTACCATAACAGGATTCTCTTGATGAGTGAATTCTGTGTGATGGAAAATTAAAACTCAAATGACATTTCGCCTTCCCGGACTATCAACAATATCAATTCATAATCTGTATGAGATATCAGTGCAATATTATTGTGAAAATAATATACGAGTATTCCCAGCTTGATAATACGAATTAATAATAGTAATGAATTACAATAAGTTACATTGACGGGTTCTGCTCACAGTAAAACTTGGATTATTTTATTATTATGTTTCTTATCATCAAAATGTTTTCTCTAGAAAACTATTGATATCAAGAAATGCATATATTCATTTTCATCAAGAGAGCTCTGCACTTATCGCCAAACCACTTTGTTCACATATTTTGTTTTCATTGTACTCCAATCTGTATACGTTGTGAAAAAAGTTATTATTATTATCATTATTATTCCTATCAAGGAATATAATCTTTTGTTTGGAACCGATTGGAGTGATAACTTTCACTTTATCCAAAATTCTCATTATATTTACCTAGAGATAAGTCAAATTTTATAGCATTAGCAAATTTTTTATATTTTCAACATATTGTTTTGATACATATCAATTTAAATCGCACTTTTGTGATCTTTGAATTTCGTACACTATCATTTAATTGTATATCATTCTCAAATAAATTTTTGTTTCCAAATATTTTGAAAAAGCAGAAAAGTTTTGAATTATGATTACAGTGAGAAGTGAATGTCTTTCTGGAAACCTACATAGGCACGTTTTGAATCAATACGGTTATAGAATGCATGGAACAGTCTTTTATATTTTACCAACATTTAATTTTTTTTTCTAGGTAACTATATACTGTGATGTTCATCCGGAACCAAGTACTTAGTGAGTATAAGTAGTACTAAGAAGTGACATTTCCCATTAACGGCATGTTATAATAGTTATTTATGTATCAAGGGAATTAGGAGGGCCTTAATTACCGATGGCAAAGTTTGCGTCCCGAGGGCCTCTGGCCCGAGGGACAGCAATTGCCTGAGGTTATTAAGGCTCATTATTCGTAGGTTTGGGTGAGGTTATTTTTCTCCTTTGGTTTTGGGAGTGGTTTAATGGTCGCCTGAATTCTGGCTCTTAGATTTTCTTCCATTCCACTGTTCGTCTAAGAATCTTTTATCTAGAATCTTCAATGCATCTTTGTCTCAGGTGTTTCTACTGATGTTTCCGTTTTTTGGTAACTTCTGATATATCCAGTACGTTCTTGCCTGCACTTATTGTGTCACATATTTCCGTTTATTTATTTAACTATACGGGTAAGGGGTTGTCCATTGATGACATGAGGCTTGAAAGGGGGGAAGGAGGTTTAGCAAAAATCACGAAATATCACAAGGGTGAAAGGGGTTGTAGTAAGATATCACGTGTATTTATTTTTTCGTGAAACGCGCGGAATACCTGCATACATCGTTACCTGGTACGTTTTTCATTTAAATAATGTCTAAACTAGGTGATCTGTATGAAAGACTTTTTTGCAGATTATAAGAAAGAAATGTACCAAAAAATACACGTGATTTTGGGTGTGCAAGGGGGATTAGTCCCAAACCTCACTGTGCATCACCAAGGGGAAGAAGGGGGTTAATAAATGCTTAAAAAACATCACGTGATTAATTCTTTATTTCTCTCATTTTATTTTCAGGTCTCGAATATTTTTATTGAGAAAATGAAGTTGAATTATGAAATCGACGAAAAACAATGATATATAGTTGAATAATTTTGAAATTTTTGCAAAAATATAACTAAAACTGATATAACTATAACAACGCTGGTGTTCCCCAGGGATATATCTTGTTTTCAACCCTTTTTCTATAGTATGTCAACGACTTTTTGGAAAAAAACAAGAATCCATTACATCACACTTGTTTCGTCATTCCATTTGGATTCCAGGACATCGGCTGTGAATGCACATCTTCACCGGCAGCAGCAGGTTGGATATCTTAATGAGGATCTAGAAGTGATTTTGAATTGGAGTGAAAGTAACCAGGTTTAATTCATTGCTACAGAAACCCAGGCATTGGTTTTCTCCAAAGAGATAAATGTCTCCGTACTGGATATAATAATGTCAGGTCAGACAATTACACTTTCTGCTTCGACAAGTTTGTTGGGTGTTGAAATGGACACCAATATGTCTTGGCACAATCATGTTGCTGGAATCGCAAAAGTCGTTTCTCAAAAGCTTGGAAAACTGTGCCGAACCAGAAAACTACACACCTCAGCAACTTTTGATGCTTTATAAAGCTCAGATCAGACCATCTTTGGAGTTTTATTCTCATGTATGGAGCTTCGTTTCTAAACATACCCTGAAGCTGCTGTATTCCATCCGAAGGAGAGCCGTCCGCCTGATTGGAGACGCGAACATCACTTGCAACCTTGATAGTCTGGAACATTGAAAGATTTGTCTCTCTTCCATAGATACTTTCACGGAAAATAGCTTGAGCAACCCCAGAACATTTGGTCGTAACTGAGTGTTGATTGAACCAATCCAAATGATTCCATTTTCAGGGTTTCAATTGACACAGTGTTTTTCAGTTGCTTTATTACAAAATATGTTTACTCATCTTGGTGATTGTTTCGTTTATATGATTTTTCCATGTGATTTTATTATCCAATATAACTTCCAGAAAGCGAGCAACATCAATCTGCTCGATGCTTTTATGATTTACTCTTATTAGCGAATTAGAAGAATTCTTATTCAGATTTTTCGTTAGAAACTGTATGAAACACGTTTTTTTTTTACAAATTCACCAATAGCCCATTGTTAAGTACGCCAGTCATAGAATTCATTTGCTGTGTATTGGCTCTGAGTATCATATCACATATATTTTTTTCTGAGATAAGAAATTTGATAACAATGTTCTGTGAAAATCAGATCTGAATGAATATTATTTTCATTCGGAATAAAGTTTTACTGTTCGAGATTGAGAAATACAAATGAATTTGAAATAATTCTAGCAGGGTTGCCTTCTGGGCAACGCAGTTGTCTTCCAAAATTTTCAGAATCTCTGTATCTGTAAAGTAGGGAGGGTGAGTGTAGACCCACAACACTAAGGCCACGTGTGACCCATTGTACATCCTTCCGAGGAGTTGTCCTCCTAGGGCATCGTCCTGTCCTTTCCAGGAAGGTGAACAGGTCACTGGGAGACATCTCCTTTATATCGGCAAGAGTAGGCCATGACGCGCCGAACACACACTCTCTTTGGCAACCTTAAGGTGTCTCATGGTGGTCCGGTTCCTTGCCTTCATTCAAGACGGAGCACTTAGCGTCCGCCGCAGGACGTGTCCTTGCTGTTGGAGGTGGAGTGGGAGAGGAGGAGGGGGCATTTATAGTTGCTGCCACTCCTGCCTCCTTTGCTCTCTTTCTCCTTTTGGCCTCGGGGCCGCAAATGCGCTTACATCTTGGTCTTTGTATTACATCACGGGGTGATCTGCTATGTCCAGCCTTATTCCAAGCGGTAGATTGAGGTGGACATTTCTGATCATCCTCAGCCACCGCCTTAGATTGAGGTGAGCACTTCTGTCCAGCCTCGGGATTGGCTTTTGTTTTTGTTGTTTCTGTTTTTGTGTTTGTTTCATTCGCCTGTGCCAAGCCATTCAGCTGTCGGCACGATTCCAGATCTAAATGAATAATATTTTCATTGGGAATAGAGTTTTACTGTTTGAGATTAAGAAATACAAATGAATCTCAAATGATTCCAGCNTGAAGCCATTCAGCTGTCGGCACGATTCCAGATCTAAATGAATAATATTTTCATTGGGAATAGAGTTTTACTGTTTGAGATTAAGAAATACAAATGAATCTCAAATGATTCCAGCAGGATTGCCTTTTGGGCAACACAGTAGTGTTCCAAAATTTTGAGAATCTCTATCAAAGTTCCTTTTGGCCAGTGTTAAGATGTAATCACGAAAAAAAAGAGCAGGCGTCTATTACAGTGTCTCTTTCTGGAATGTGTAGTTTCGCAGGCTGTGGTTAATTTGATAATTAATTTGTGAATTACGTGAAGTATTCGTTACGTGATACATGCCTGATTTCTCACCCGAAATATTGATCACTTCCCTACACGCCCATCCCGCTTCCTACCCCGGCGAATTTTAATATCCCTGCGAACAATTCACTCCCGTCTAATTAGTCCCATCAATAACGCACGTCAGCCGGAATTGAATGGAATCGGTACGTATCAACGAGGTACATCGAGAGTTGCTAATGATAATACACGGGGTGTATGTTGGCGACACGTGCGCAGTTACCCACGACACATTCGACCCAATGAATATTTACAATCGTCGGACTCGAGGAATTCCGCATTCGGCTTCATCGCCGGCACCGAAAATACAGGAAGCTCCGACGAGGAAACGGTCGTTTCTTCAATTGTTTCCGCCCCTTGCGTAATTACAATTTGCTCGTTAACGGGTACGAGTATTAGCCCGATACAGTGTGTAATAACTTACGTTAATAGTATTGAAAAATCTACTGAAAATGATACTCAAACTACCATGAATAAAAGTTTCAAACTTTTTAAAAATATTGAGTTGGACTTTTTTCCATACTGTATAACTCAACCCTCTGGTGTAGAATAAATCCAAACTAAGCACTTCTCCCAATTGGCACACGTTTCATCAACCAAGTTGGTGTCTTCAGGAGAAGACAGTTTTCTTTCCAAAAAGGATTTGAAGCTTCAATAACTTGTAATTATTATATGCGAGCGCTGTCGATAGCATGATGTGTTATCATCTTCATGGTTCTACTCAAACTGAACGTTTTATCTTCTTGTTTGTTCTTTTATACGGTTAGAACGCCTTAGTGCAGGTATTTGTCCTCTCCTTTTATCCGGATGTCTCTTTAAATTTGTCTGTACTTGGCTTACATCAGCTTTGGCTTTGTGTTGGTGTTTCTCTAGGTTCATTGTACCTAGGAATGTGTATTGTTTTGTGAACTATATTGAATGTTAGGTCTTGTTATGTTTTGATTTGTATTTGTTTCTCGATTATGGCTGTTTAGGTTTTCCCAGATGTTCTACAGTTTCCTTTATTGATTTGTTTTATGAGCTTGTTGTTTTCTGGTGGGGAAACGTTATGTTTGTTTTCCATGGCGTGTGTTGCGAAGTTTGATTTATATGTTATTGGGTTTATGTATGCTTTTTTGTGCTCGTTGTACCTTTGAATCAGTTTTTTCTTGGTTTGGCCGATATAGTACTTGACATTTCTAAAATTTTAAACTTCAAAATACCGTATATGTACACAACACCGGCGTTAAAATGGAACTCACCACTCCAACTCTGTAGCAATACACCTGAATGAATTCGCCAGCCGAATGCAGTTGAATCTAATTGGCCAACGTGAGGAGGCTTGCGTGGTGTGCATGCTTTGATCACGCATCTATCATTGTTTGGGTTACTTTGTTGGAAGGACAGAGCTCAGTTCCATTGCTTCTATTTTTTGCTATTAGTAGAGATTTGTCTGTAGCTTTAATTCATGAGTAAATATGAAATATTTCCATTGAAGCCCTCTATTGCTATTATCTGTGAATACATTAGATTTTTCCACATAAGTTGTGCAGAGCCATATAATGATAATAATAATAAGACCTTGGCTTATCAAAGCGTCTGACGTTCCCTTTTCTCAGGTCGAGTGGGCTGAAGTCGGAAACTGAGGGGTTCATCATGGATTGCCGGGATGGTGTCTTCAACACCTTAGTCTACCGCAGTTGCATGATGGGTGTAGAGGTTCCTGACACAAGGTGCAGAACCTGGCGCGAGGCGCCCGAGTCCCTAATGCACTTGCCATCAGCATGTCCAGCATATGCGGTCTCGGCCTATATCCATCGATATAACACGGCCCTAAGACTGCTATATTACCATATACGACACTCTTACGGTATTGACGAGACACCGGTGTTGCCCTACGCTCCGGAGAATATTGAATCCGTTGGGGAACGAGAAGTAAATAATTTATTGGAACTATTCGTTTCTCACCCTCAGGCTCATATAAACTAATCCTTGGTGAAATGATGCCTTCTCTACTCTCGAATCTTGAAATCATACCGTCTTGGCGCACTAAGGCAGAAATCTTAGCAGGAGATGCAGAAGGCTGTCATTCTTGGCTCACTGCGCTTGCTCAGGGCACATTATTCTCGGACCCAATAATCACATACCCCACGGTGTGGGGAGTGGTCGTTGGTTGACAATGCTGGCGCGCCCTCCCGAATGTATCGGGGCTTCGGGGGATAGGGCCTGACCAGCGCATACTTCGGTAAAAAAAATATAATCGTCTTTATTGTTTCCCAGCTGTACTTACATACAATTACATAAATTACAGTTGCTGATATAACAAAAGGCCGAATTCAACTCAGTTAGCACAAGTGCTGAGTTGTTCTTCCATATAACTTTTTAACTTTTGATGAATAATTTTTCAGAAATTAATTCTCTCGTAAATTTCTAGTCCAGTCTAAAAATTCCTATTTCAGTATCGTCTGCATATTTTTCTTAGTGTTCTTCCACTTTTTTTCTGAAAGTAGATCTTTTTTTGTCTCGTCTTATGTGAGGCGTTTGGCAGCAATGAAAATACATAATTTGCGTTCTAATATCATCTTATATGACCACAAGAGACTGGACTATTTGTATTTCAGAGTATAATGACACTCGACCCAACAACTAAATAGGACTTCTCTCTTAATTATTCGGAATGAAACCCATTGTTATATCCACCACATGATCATAATATAGGGATATCCTTTAATGAAAATTTCTCTCTCGTTTGATACGTGCTCCGTCAGAATGACCTCACTTGGCTCATTTGAAGCTTGAGGAATTTGAGTGTATAAACACAAGTATTTCTTACATTTGAATTTTTGTCTCTTTGTTCCGGCTGACAACGAAGTCATTGCATAAGCGGCATTTAGTTGTTTATGAGAAAAAAAATTTGAAATTTGATACAGAAGTATAGGTCATTGAAGCTGAAATTTCTGACAATAAAAAAATCGAAGAAGAATAGAGATCAAAATTTATTCGTTGATAAACAATTTAGTTCTTGCCAACGTTTCGGAATTTATTGAATCCATTGTCAGTGCTCTATAATAGGTAAAATAATTTCATAAGAAAATAGTATACATGCCAATACATATTGCAATTTAATAAAGTTTTTACTAATCTCGTATTTTGTAAAAACAAAACAAACAGGTGGACATACCAAACATTAATTTAAACATGTTTAAAAAAATGTTTTAAATATATATCTAACAGACAACATAGGTACGATAACAAATGAAAATGAGGACTTACTACATGGAACCCATACAACTACATACACATTAACAATTAATACGCTATCAAGGATGACACCTGATTAGAATTGGACGTTTTTGTTTATATTTTTTTTTATTGTAAATGATAGAAAGTTGTCGGAGTACAAAGGATTTTGGAAACTTCTTTGTACTAAACTGTTAAGAAGTCCGATTTAACAAATTGAAAAAGCACTGTTCAGTCCTTTTATGTCTGTTCTAGTGTTAACACTTTTATATGTCTATCATCTCACTAAACAATCATTTATCTAATAAAGGTTGAACATCTAAAATATTAGGTTCGCAAATTCAAAAGTGTTGTTGTTTTCTCTTGTGTTTTCAACGAGGGCTGTTAGATTGGCAATATTTAACTTTTTTGTATCTCTCTCATGTTCAGACAACCTGTTTTACAGATAACGTCCCGTTTGCCCTACATAACATTTCGAACAATTCTTGCAATTGATATTATAAAAGAAATTTGAATGCATATTTGTCGAAGTTCTTGTTTTTTGTGTCGAAAAAAAGGCATAATTTCGAGTTCAAAGTGAAAACTTCGAAGTTGATGTTGGAACGGCTGTTGAAATAAAATCAATTCTTCTCTATGCAGATTTCTGTTAATTGTATGTAGTCTTCGATTACTGCTCCACTGAGATAGTTATATATCAAGATCCTTTAAATATTCAATAATTTTAGATAAAGGGACACTGGGAAACAACGAGGATACATCAGATTCACTGAAATCTCTTCATCTCGCAACTTTACTTCCTTAACCTTCCTTGTATCATGTGAATTAACAACACTTCAGCGCATGAGCTATTTGGTTAGCCATTTTTTGCTTTTCATTGAGTTATTGTCAATTTGGTAAATTTTCGGAAACATGAGAGTCTTTCAATCTTTTTCTTTTTTAGCACCTATTGCTGCCATTATGTGTGGAATATAACATCGTTCAAATGTACGCCATGTTTTCTCTGGGTGGAGCGCATCGAAAATGTCCAATTTTCCATGACTTTGGCGCATAAATCAGGCTGAATTTGACCGATTGCATAGGTTATGTTCGCTTTGAGAACCGCTGTGGTTTGTGGCTTATTCGCATATACCTGCGACTTGAGAAAAAACCCACAAGAAAAATTCTAACGGGGTCAAATGGCACGATCTTGGTGGCCAGTTCACATCACCTCTACGTGAGATGATCATATCCTCAAACCTCTCGTGAAGAATATCAAATGTTTCATGAGCTGTGTGGCACGTTGAAATCATATGTCGTTGGTGTCCAATTCAGACCAAAAGATGGTGGTAATCATTGGCCTATGGTGCTCGCTGGTGACAGTGATGGTCTGGCCAACGTCATTCTCGAAGAAAAGTAGACCAATCACGCCCTCAGCCCAAAATCCACACCAAGACAGCAACCAGGTTCAATTCAATGTCACAAACACTCAGACATCGGTTTTCTCCAAGAAGATAAATGTCTCCGTACCGAATATAATAATGTCAGGTCTGACAATTCCGCTTTCTGCTACAATAAGTTTGTTGGGGGTTTAAATGGACACCAATATGTTTTGGCACATTCATGTCGCTGAAATTGCAAAGGCTACTTCTCAAAAGTTTGGAACACTGTTCCGAATCAGAAAACTGTACACACCACAACAACTTTTGATGCTTTACAAAGCTCAGATCAGACCTTCTTTGGTGTATTGTTCTCATGAATGTAGCTTCGCCACCAAACATACCCTGGAACTGCTGGATTCCATTCAGAAAAGAGCCATCCGTCTGATTGCAGACGCGAACATCACTTGCAACCTTGATAGTCTGGGACATCGAAGAAAGGTTGGAGATTTCTCTCTTTTCTATAGATACTTTCACGGGAAGTGTTCAAGTGACTTGGCACATTTGATTCCACCAAGAGCGGTTTATACCAGATATACGCAACGGACTGTGGCTGCTCAACTTAGTATACCTCGAACTTCACTGTTTAAGAACTCTATCATTTGGAGAACTGCGTTTATGTGGCATAAGATGACATCAGGATATTGATAGCATTTTTTAGCGATATCTATCTATCCATACATCCCAAATACTTGGGCTACTACTTCACTCTCTTTTATGTGTGCATACTGTTTTGTGGCATGTATGAGCACTGCAGGAAAATCCTCAATGCGCTCTGGGAACAGTGCTTGTGCGAGAATGACGATTAATATCAACTTGAATTCGTTGTAGATTATATTGTTGTGAATTATAACCTGAAAAAAGAATAATGCCAGTCGTCGCTGGACTTCTCCGATCAACTGCCCCCTATGTCTTGAAATTTTTATAAAGCTGCATCTGTTTGAGAATTATTCCGCCAGCTTCCAACGGTTTCTCCGGGTTTTCTAATACAAGCATTACCCCGACGTAGGAGAAACAGTCTAGTCCGGAAAGTGGAGTGCGAATTGACCCTATAAGGTGATAGACATTTGAGCATTAGTTCAATGGTACAGTCTATGATTGAAGAACCTACCAGGAAGATTGTAACAATATTTATTTTGTTAAACCGTCTCAAAAAGATCATCGTCTCCAAACGAAAGTGTTCTTGAAAAGTGTACTTCTGACACATACTGCCCTATATAGGTGAAATCAAGTGAGATAAGTCAATCAAGTATAAAGAAGCGCAATCATGTCGCTGGAATTGCAAAGCCTGCTTCTCAAAAGCTTGGAACACTGTTCCGAGCCAGAAAACTGTACACACCCCAGCAAGTTTTGATGCTTTTTGGAGCACTGCTCCCAAAAATACCCTGATGTAGATTCCATTCAACAAAGAGCAATCCGCTTGGAGACGCGCAACACTTGCAACCTTGATAGCCTGGAACATGGAAGAGGGGTTGGAGATTTGTCTCTATTCTATGGATACTTTCATGGGAAGTGTTCTACACCACGAACTTCACTGTTTTAAGAACTGTTTCACCTGGAGAACTGCGTTTATATGGAATAAACTTCCTGAGAAAGTTTTTCCAAATGGATTTAATCTCCAGCGATTCAAATCCAATGTGAATCGCTACTTTCTCACGAGCACCGCACTGAGAGCGCCTTAAGGATTTTCCTGTAGCGCTTGCGTTATGTCCTTGAAAAAAACAGTGACTTTTTCGGGATGCATTGGATGCTTTCGAATCTTATGTGGATTGGAATCGTTCCAAATTTGACCATTTTGCTTGTTCACGTACCCATCCATTCACAAATGGGGCTCATGAGCCAAAGATGATGTTTCGATGAAAATTAGTGTCAGTTGCCAACTGCTTCAGAGCGAACACACGTCGTTGTTTATGATCATTTACTTTCAATTCCTGGGTTAGCTTAACTTTGTACGAGGGCAAGTTGTGGTGGGCGAATTCTTGTGAGTGACGCGAAAACGAGTACCTCGGATTCTCCTGCACACACCTCTCAAAATTAAACTCAAAATTATTTGTTGTTCCAAAATCTTAAGAGCATTTCGTTACCAGTTGCCAGAAATCATGATTTTGACTCGATATAACTTCAATTTTCTATAATAACAATATATCTGTGTTTTTGAAGGTGGTTGACAATGTTTCAACAGTAAATTTCGTTAGTTCGGACAAAACACAAGCACTACAGGAAAATCCGCAAGGCGCTCTAAGAGCGGTGCCTGTGCGAAAGTAGTGAAATGAACACCAAGAGCGATGCATGCAGTAGATGACTCAAAGAGGCTGTTACCGACGAAAACCTCAAAAAAGTCAACGCAAAAAGATTTTGGATTACCAGAAAGTGAAGCTGATCGGGATAGCTGAGATATAAAAAAATATCACTCGTTGGACATATCGTGCATGCACATTAACAATAAAAATCTCAAAGTGAAGAACATTATCTCGATTTAAAGAAATCTTGCTCTCCTATATTCATGAAGAAATATTTTTTTAAACGAGAAACATATTCTCTCAAGTTGAATTTGAATCATTATTCCAAATGGACTGAATAAACGATTCTTTTAAGTAATAAAAAATATTCCACCAAGAGTGTGCATACATTTCAATGGAAATAATCACATTAGATCAAGAGAAGCAAATATGCATTCTTTAGTCTGAGCAAAATTATTCTCGAAGCAAAACTGTTTTGGGTTTTGAAAGAATGTTTGTTTTTCTTTGAAGAGAAGCATTTTTCACTGGAACGCTTCTATTTGTATGAATCAAATAAACTCATTTACTTCATCAAAGATGAACTTATGCTTCTGTTTATAAACTGTCCCTCTCATTTGNAAATTGGCAAATTTGAATCAACGTGGAGGATTTTTCAGTTTAAATTGATATACACTTGCAGAGTTCGGCAGATGTAATGATACATGTGTCAAAAATTACGGAGCATTGGTATAATTTTCGCTAAATGAGGGCAAAATTAGGAGTTTCCGTCAAAGTTTACCACTTTCTCTTTTTATCCAATTATAATACTTACCCATGAAAATATCTTCCAACTGTGCAAGACCCCAGTCTTGTAAAATCTGTTCCATCATGGTAGATACAAAATAATCGGAATGAAATCGAACTGCCTACAGACACATAAAACATTTCCTCCTCAAAATCGCAACACACCAACATCACTTTCCAACACATACTGGCGCGTACGCGAAGCTTACAACGGGATTTCCCGCTCCCCTCTCACTTGAGAGGTTAATAGAAAGACCAGAGCACCACAGGTTTTTTCAAACTGAATTGAATGAAATACTTCCATAAAAAACCCTGTTCATTCATTCATACAAAATTCGTGTTATTTTCAGTCGATCATAATATATTTTTGTATGTAGATTCACAAAACTTCTATTATAAACGAATTGAGTTATTTGACCGAATACAGTATTAAATTCAAACAAACACTATGTGTTTAGATCAAGTTGATATTGCTCTCCATTTGAAATAGTTTATTTTTCCCTTCAAATAGGTGGTGAATTTTGAGATGATATTATATTTTCTTGATTCAAAAAAGTTCATCTTCGCAATGATATAATCAAACTAATGATGTCGTTAAAAGGCCAAGAAATTTGATTTCTTTGTTGAAAAAGGTGTGATTTTCTGGTGGAACATGACGATGTTGGCATAAAGTAATAGTTTTTCCAATAGAGATAAAAATTTCACAGCAACCTATAATCTTCTTTCAAAGAAATACTTTTTACTGTGTGAATATTTGGATATGCGAAAGCTCTGTTCCGAGTGGGTACCGCGCGAGCTCACAATTTACCAAAAACAATAACGAATAGATGATTCTGAGCAGTGCTTGAAGCTCTCCCACCATAATAAACCCAAAATATCTCACAGTAGAAACAAACGATCGTCATCTAGGCGAACTACACCTGGTGAATCGACTCCAAACCGTGCAAAGTCGCAACAGTCGCCTGACGAGGTTATGGTATCAGTATTTTTTGTTGCACTGGGTATAATATTCATCGTGCACTGTGTCACAAATCAATGAAAACGATGGCAAATATGCATGAGTTGAACTTCGAATTGCATCCGCATCCACCGTATTCACCAGATCTGGCCCCAAGCGACTCTGTCCTGTTCTTAGACCTCAACAGAACGCTCGCTGATAACAAATTCAGTGCCGATCAAGAGGTAATCGTCGAACCTGAGCCCTATTTTGAGGCTAAAGACAAATCAAACTATAAACATGGTATCAAAGAATTGTATGACCGCTATAATCGTTGCATCGCCCTCGAAGAATTGTCGAGCTCATTAGTAGATATTTGATTCAGCATTTGACAAACCTTTATGTTGTTTTGTACTAAATATCTAGTGATTATCTGCACATCCGAAATTATGCAGGTGGTCATTCCATCGTAAAATATCACCAAAAATCATACAATTATAATACAAAAATCCGTTTCGAGATGCTTTACATCAAGTTGATCAAAAGTTGGAGAAAATTCGAAATGATCTCTAGATAGTGTCAAACCCATTACTGGTTAAGGTTAAGTGGTGGAACAAACCTGTAGTGTTCTACACTGCAGTTTTGAACTTCGCCTTTTGGATGTTATATTGTATTTCACCCAATAAAGACCATTATTATTATTACTGAGCAGTGGCGATTCTATAAATTAAGGGCAGGGGGGCACATCATAACTAGGCGCAGTCACATGTAGTTGATGGAATTCTCTGTATTTCCCATCAAGAAAAGAAATAATATCACAAAACTATAATAAAAGAAATATTTCAATAATAAACAATTATTACCTCTTGGAGAATAAACTAACCATTCGCGTACGATGCGCTATCCAAAAGTCGTTTTTTTAAGTTTGCACCAAAAAACGTAAAATTTTCTGTAACTGGAAATTGGAAAGTCTTCTAATAACCCAAGTTGGCAAGGTCCTTTTAGAATAAGTTAACGCACTATTTCTGAGATCAAAATAGTATTTTTGAATAAAAATGGGTCGACGGGATAAGCATCTACATCGACAGGAAAGTGAATACCTACAAAATTGAAATATCAATTATAAAATGATCCATGTAAAAACAAAATGTTTTTCCCACCTTCATTCTCAGAAGACATCTTATCAGAATCGTCTTATTCTTGAGTACTATCACTATACAAATCCGAATTATAATATATTTCCGTAAATGTTAAATCAACAAAACCTAATGAAAAATCGGATTTTGTTCCTCCTATATCGGTTGATTTAGATGGAACATCAAGAAATGTTGACTCCATACTGACCGTACTCTCCGTAGTGTCAGGTTTTTTGGAACCGATTCCTCTACACAACTTTGAGTTTGAATTAATTGTTCTTTTGTTTCTCTGTAAATGTATAAGTTTCCATTATGAATACGATATCGGATCTTCAACTGCAAATTAAGAACTTACGAATTGAAAGTTTTACAAACATTTTATTTTGTTTGAGAATGTGATGTAGCTGCATATTTTAACTTCTTCTTTTCGCGTAACTTTCGATAATCCGCTCTGGACAATTTTATCTTTTTTTCCATAATCAATGAAATCGACAAACTGTTTATTCGTCAAAGTAACAATAACAAACCAGACTACAACTACTGCCACGAGTGTCACGCTGAGATACAATCAATTTCCAATCTCTCAGAAAATGATCACATTCGCATTGAACAGCGAGCGATATGGGATTCACAACTGATCGAGGTCGATGTATTGAAAGCAAATGTTGCCACGTTTATTGGTTTTCCGTGTTATGTACCTAACAATATGTTTGTGAAATATTTAAAATCGAAAAGGCACTAAAACAACATTTTGCAAAGGTCGGGAGGATACTGCTCTCCTTGCCCCAGTGGCGCCGTCACTGGTTGTGAGATAATCGCATCACCAGTGTCACTATGCCCCAGCCTTCTCAGACCTGTATGATATATGTTTTTTGAATATTGAAGTGGATATTAAAAATGTATTTATAACCTTTTTCTCGTTATAAATCAAATACTAAAATGAATGAAAGTATTATTATGAACATTTGGTATTTTAGCAATATTTTTATTGCAATAATATTCAATATGGAACTGTTCGATTTCGAGTCCTTATCAACGTCAATATTATCAATTAACAATCATTAGGTTCAGATGCAATCAACTCCTCTGACAATATACATGAACCTTTACCAAATATAACAAATATGTCTGTTTAAAATTTGTTTTTCCGTTAACCTGCTGTCGCGAAAAAACAGATTTTGAACATACAGATTCGACAGTAATCCTTCCTTTCAAGTACGCCCCTGCAAATCTACCTTACTCCCATCCGCAGAATCAATATATTCATCTTCGGCTCAATATTTCTGCACCTATTTTTTGTAACCGTATCACTTTACATATGCGTGTGGTCGTACGATATGTTTTATTCAAAAGGAAATCCAAGTCGCATACCTAACCAAAAAAAAAATATCCTCCAGATGTGTATAATGGAGGATTGAGCATGTCGCCGTTTGTTTAGGCTACAAAACGAACATGTGTTCAAGAAATAAGGCGGTAATATTTCTCAAAACGACGACTAAAAGCCCTTTTCCTTTAGATTCGGTTTACAAATATACAATCGCAGACACCGTATACAATGCGGTCAGATTTAACGATTGAAAGGAACCACATCAAAAGGCCTAATTTGCTACTCGTTTCTTTCTTTTGAGTGAATGATATACAAATTAAATTTGGTACAGAATTATGTTAAATATGGGTCTTTTTTATGTTGATTGTGATGAACAGAAATAAGTAGTACTGAAACAGAACTGAAACAGAAAAATGTTCCCAATGGAAGATAAACAATTATCAATACTTTGCTTTTCAAGAAAGGTTTTGGCTTTCTACTTCTCCATATTCATACAAAAAACAATTGTGAATCTTGCAATGAAAGGAAGAACGCAATTAATTTCGAAATAAACTATTAAAAAAAAAAACAAAAACAAAAATAAGAATGAAAAAAAGTAAAAAAGATCCCTGGAAACAATACGTATCTGAAATCAAGTCTTCAACACCAATGGCAGATGTAGGTATGGAAAAAGTTAAGAAAGAAAACGGAAAAGGATCTCATATTGACATTACTTCACTTATTCATGAGGAAAATTTACTAGAGAATGATAATGATATAGCCGAAACACCAGCAAATAACTCCAAGAGTCATTCAAGCAGAATGAACTGTGATCCAGATTTCAACACGAAGAAAAAACAACCCCATTATTACAGATCAACATCATACATCATCTAATACGAATATCTTGATCTTTGATCATTTAATAGACACTGCACTATCATTTAATGGGCATATTGATAATGTCGTAACCTCCTCCAGTAGTGATTTCAAAGAAACTTCGACTTAAAAACTTTATTCTATGCTTTCATACAATCAAAGTTAGAATACGCGTCAGTTGTGTGGAGTCCCTTTTATCAATATCACATTGATAGAATAGAAGCAATTCAACGACGATTTTTAAAACTGCTAAACCTAAAAACCGATGGCATTTATCCTCCAATAGGAACAACCCACTCTGAATTGTTACAAAAGCATAACTTTTGCAGTCTCGAAAAAAGGCGTGAATATTATAGTGTTGCACTAACCTATAAAATTATCAAAAGCATCGTTGACTGCCCAACATTACTGGAAAAGTTTAATATTTGCATTCCTAGAATCTGTTCCAGACACCCGAGTACTTTCTATATGAAAACATCTCGCACAAATGTTCCTGGAGAATTGTCCGATCCATACCATGTGTAAAGTGACAAATTCTGTTAGCGATAATTTAGATATATTCAGTTGCAAATTGTCAAATATAAAATCCCATTTCCTAAAATAATTGTTTTGTCACCTCTAATAAACATAAAATGTATTGTCTTTATAGTCACTTGTTTGTGATGTATTTATTATACTCTGTTATTTCCTGCTCTGTAATTGGGCTATCTCCTGTAGAGTATTGTATTACAAATAAATAAACTCCAAAATATCAGACATGAATATGAAAACGCACTAATTAGCCTCAAAAACACTTCTGGGCCGGACGACATACAAAACTTACCTTAAACTTATGGAGACAACAGACATGTACCCACCAGTGGCAAGAGGCTACTGTAATACCAATCTCCAAACCAAATGAAACTAAACACAATCCTGAATCATACAGACCTACATCTCTAACTAATATCATTTGTAAGTTAATGGAAACAATCATGAATTGTAGACTGGTATGGCACATAGAATCTCATCATCTACTTCGTCAGGAACAAAACGGCTTCAAAAAGCATAGATCTACCGTTGACAATATTATAGACCTAGAGTCAGAAATACATGAGGCATTCTCAAACGAACAAAAATGTATAGCAATATTTTTCGACTTAGAGAAAGCTTTTGACAAAGCTTGGACGTATTATATTTTGAAAAGCACAGATCTACCATAGACAATATTATAGACCTAGAGTCAGAAATACATGCGGCATTCTCAAACAAACAAAAATGCGTAGCAATATTTTTCGACTCGAAGAAAGCTTATGACAAAGCTTGGAGATATTATATTTTGAAAACTTCACAATTTAACAACCAAGACAATGTGTTAGCATTCGTCAAACATTTTCTTAAAAATAGGTTATTTCAAGTTAGAGTCAATGAAGAACTATCGGATCTGAAAACTCAAGAAAATTGTACACCACACGGTTCCATTATTAGCGCAACATTTCTTACGGCAATCAACCAGTGAAAGCACGACTTACGCTGATGATTTACTTCCATTTATCAAAGGGAATAATATGGAAACGATGAGATCAATACTCCAGTATCACCTACAACAATTAGAGCTCTGGTCTAAATTAACAGGTCTCACTTTCTCTTGAGAAAAAACAATATTAATACTCTATTCGAAAACACACATCAAAGACTGACCAACGCTGCAACTCTATGGCAAAAATCTGGACTATGTTGACGAAATGAAATTTCTCGGAATATTGAATTGGAAATCTCACATACACCATCTCATTAGAAAGTGCCAGGGAGGTTTAAATTTGCTGCATTGAAGAGAATGAAGACGAAACTTCAGTGTGGGATATACCAGGGTTATGAGTTGTTCTCCTAAATTTTATGTTGGCCAAACGGAAGAACATTCCGTAAAAGTATGAAAGAGGAAAGAAATAGAGTTGGCATAGGAGTGTGTTTAGTCATTACTTTGATATTTGAAACGGTTCAATGACCAGTTATTTTTTTTCATTTGTTTTCTAGCAATGCAATTGATAATTATATAGAAAAATTATGAATTCGAAAATCTGTTCCGATCCGTTAAAAAAATCTGTTGAAATATGTATTTCCCTTAACCAGCTGTTGCCCTCTACGAACGACATCTCTCAAAAGTCGAAACTTGAGTGAGCTAAGGACTGACGAGGTCTTACCTTTTAACGTGTGATTCCTAACACGGGTTGGACAATAAGAAGAGAAAATCGATCGTCCTGCCTTGCGGTTCGAACCACCGCTGCACACAGTGAAGTGGAGTGGAGCAAACCACCCACGTCAACCCATCAGGCTACCGTCCCACATATGGCTATGCAGGACACCTTCGTCCGATGAAGACAGGGGCGTGAGTGACTAGAGATTGATACCTAAAAATTACGTAAGAGTGTGAATAACCCTATAACAGCCTCTCGTTGACGCTGTTACGTAAGTACAGGTAGAACATATGTCCTATGTTTTTAGACGAACTGATTTTTTTCAACATTCAGTTGCTATTCATTTGAATTAGTTTATTACCAGAAAAAACAAAAGAGGGTGAGACGTTGCCTAGAAAAGCAAAATTATGTTGAGAAATCTGATAATAAAGAAATAGTTTGATCAGAGAAAAGTATTTAGAGATCAAGATGGTTATTCTGAAAAAAAACGCGCATACTGAGATTAGAATATGAAAATGGGCAAAATTTAGCTAAGGTGAAGTGGGGTAAGTGCGTTAATGGGGCAAGTGCATTTATCGGCTATATTTCTTATTATATGAATCAAATTACAGTTATTTATATGTAAAAAGAGGGAAACGGTTGCTGTTACCTCTTCAATATAGATAACGTAGTGAAATGTGAAGAACCCGCCTGTTGAACCAACCGAAAGAAACAGGTGTCAGTTTATGGTAAACAATCAAGTTGTGCGTGGAATCTTGGGAACAGAAAAAAATCGCAAGGGGCTAAATCTGGTGGCTGAGGTATGATTAAGGTATTGTTTTCGGTCAGAAGCAGCGATAGCGTCATGATAGTACTCCTTATTGACCATACGACTATGTGGCAAGAACTCCTGATGCACTACGCCACGATAATCGAACAAACAGTGAGCAACAAAACCTTGACATTTGATCGAACTTGGCGTGCGTTTTTGGTACTGGGTCTTTCTGGACTCTTTCATTGGGATGATTGAACTTTGGTTTCGATATTATAAGCATATACCCCTGATTTATCATCAGTTATGACTCTTTTGAGCAAATGTAGATTGTCGTTGACGTCATTCAATAATCATGGAAAATGTGAATTGAAACTTTCTATGTTTTAATAACTCTTATGTGCAACTATCATTACTGCAGTGATCTTTTACCACGTAGTAACAGCTACATCAAACAATTTATTCATTCAAATATCCCTGAGCGATGGTCATGCGATGGTTTTTTGGTAAAAATTCAGCAATTTTGGAACGAACTTCTTGGCCACACGCATCATGCCCAAAATTTCCGAAAAAATTACATGGCATGAGCCAACCGATATGTCGATATTTTCAACAACTTCTCTAATAGTGATTCGATGATTCTACATAACATTTTTTCCAATTTCTCAATATTTCAATCGATTGTTGATGTACTGGGGCTTCCGGGGCGAGCGTCGTCATTCACATCTTCTCAAGTTTCTGTGAAAAGATTGTACCACTTGTAAGCATTTTTAGGTTCAGAGTACAATCATAGTATGCCACTGTCAACATTTCAAATATTTTTTGAGCAGTCAATTCCATATTTTACACAAAATTTGATGCATATTCTTTGATCCATTTTTTTTCGATAGCATAAATTCGCCGAACACGCGAAACACTTTTACGTCTCTCACCAACAAACTAAATTTGCTAAATAGCAGAAACTGTGAACATATGTTCGAAACGATTGTACCAGCATAAAAAAATCACTAATCGAATGTAGTTATCCCGCGAAATTTGATCTTTCACCTTATTTTTTTAACAGCTCACGTATTCAAAGATACTAGAATACGTAAACTTAATCTGTCAATTTTTGAAAATGTGCTCATCAGAAACTAATCCAACCTAAAGTAGCCTACAAAGTAGAACAAAAATGTATCAAAAACTAACCTATCCTAGCCTGCGAAGTTGAAGGGGACTGCAATTGGCTGAATTATATAAGTGTGGGCAAAGAATCATAGTGAGGTATAGAAATTACTTCTACTCGAGGGACGATCTTTTTTGTATGTGCAAATTCAGACATGTACACAATCAAAAAGACACTGGCGCGACAATGGGTGCCATGAAATGTCGTGCGATTACTGGAAAATAGAAAAATATTAGAAACATTATGATGTTTATGTTTTTCTTTTGGTAGTATTTTTGAAAAAATATATGGTGAGCATTAANTACAAAATCGTTTATAACTTTAGCAATTTTTCAGAGCCCCTCTTGAAATTTTTCAAAAAGTTGCCAGTAGTCATTCTGAATCAAATGAGCCCTGGATCATAATTTTCGGTACCCTTGGACAGAAGTTCAAAAAAAAAAATTCTTGTGACTAGGAAAATTATTTCAAATATCAAAAGAATTGCATACATTCTTTCTGGGGTTTATAGAGCCGAACATTTCACATTGCATACCATGTTCCACTATACACCACTTTTTTTCACCTTATCAGTCTCTCAATCCAAATATTTCTCCCGAATCAAACCGAATCTCGAGAGAAAAATTAACCTTTTTCGTTCCAATACCTCTTTAATCCCTTCTCTGTATATAAGATGGAACCGTTCCTTTCCTTATCTCAGTCGTCCCAATTCCCGATAACATAAACTTCTTCACTGCTCCCTCGAATTCATATATAGAACAAAGGGGGAAAAAGACTTATAAGTGTCCCCTGGGCCCTATAAGGCCCTGTGTGTGTACCTGCGCGCGGGCGTCACCATTTCGATGAAAATAAATTAAAAGTCACCCCTGCCGCCGAGGCCCATTCTTCCTGCGAACGAGAAAGAAGGCTCATTTTAAATACGCCCCTGGATACGATATTTCTTGCACTTAATTCCGCTTTCATGGAGATGAAGTGCAAAAGCAAAAACGAATGTTGCAATCTACGACGACGGTGGGTGTACGTAATATTTTATGCACACTCGTAACGTAGATCATTTCTGAGGAAACTGAGCGGTTGTATATTTAGCTCAGGAGACGGGAAAATTTATTCGTTTTGCGGCGAGATTAGTGTGTAACTGTATACTTGTTGGAACTCGGTTTCAAACTGCAAATTGAGAGACGAATTTTCATTGGCTCTGTTTAGAACTTTCCATAATCAGATATAATTTTGGATTATTTTTTTATTGTAATAACATAGCATGCCCCACAGGCACTTTCATGTATTGGTATTAGAAATGACATCATTTGACAAGAATGTTTTTGTTCACTGATGACTTATTGAAATCAGAATAAGCAGCTTTCAACCCGACAAGTCTAAGTACATGGCAAACGGCTTCACCAACCTAGGCCATTTTTACCGCGTATGACAGTTGTGGCAATGTTCGTTGTACAAGATATTCAGAGGAAATCCGTCACAGCATTGACAATGATACTAATTGATACACTGAGAAAAATAGCACAGGAAATGATTCAAATTTGTACACTACGCAGTACACTAAGAAAAATAACATTGTTGATTAATATCCGTTTTCGTTATGATACTTAATATATTTTTGATGGACTGAATTGTTGACAAACTTTGATTATTGAAATTCACTAATATTTCATCAGAAAACTTTCACTTTGATACAAAATCTTGATGTTTCTAATTATAGGATTCAAGTCTCTGAATTATAACACGAAGAAAGCGGATTCAGACACAACTATTCTTTTAAAGTTATCAGTTTATTGTCTTGATCAGTTTTCCTGAAAGCACATCAGAAATGCTATGAATTTGGTTGAAATGGCTACAATTAATTGGTAAACAAAATATGAAACAACAAATGAAGTTGAATTGAACTAAAAACGTTTTTCGATTTTAGTTTTTCAAGTACATATATCAGAGAAACTTAAGTATTATATGAAGTTTGATGAAATTTAATATCTTTCATTTTGATTAGTAATACTATAGCCATTCGTCTAGTCAAGTCTAGTGTATTCATTGCCAAGTAGTCTAGTCTCATTGTTGATAGGCTGAAAAACACTTAAATGAAGCTTCACCATTTCATTGGTGACAATAATTAATAAAGTGGCTTATCATTTATATAATAGTCATAACGTGATTGTCTACCAACACTAAAAAATGAAGCTCAACTTCATTAAAGGTCGGTAGGTGGTCTAGCGGCGTTGTCATATATCTGGTTCGAACCGCGAAACGAAACGAATTATGGGAATATAAATGTATTATTATAGTAAGAGTGTAGAAAAACAATATTAAAAACATGTGAATTCGTTGAATGATGAAAAAAGAAGCAACATATTTCTTGTATAATTTGTTTATTCATTAATTTGTAACAAGGTCATTCAACAGATAGAAATCAAACGGCTAGACGACAATTTCTGAGATTACGTTGACAATATTATTTTGGCACGTACCTGTTGCATATCACTCCGATGCACGACGGTGGTCTATTAGTTTCGGCTGAATATAATGAACCTTGGTATGTTTGAAATAAATGTTATCTAGATCTGCCATCTTATGTACCTGTCAAGTATTCAAAAAGGTACAATTTATACTTTATTTTACCATAATATCTTTTTTTGCATGTTTGGATTTCATACTTTTGTTCCAATAGACCACCGTCGACCACATATTAATTTCATTTGAATGATGTCATCTGACGTCGAACGGAAAGAGTTTGTAGGAAGTTGTTATTTTATAAGAATTATTGTTAGCAGATGGCAGTGCAGTCTAGGTAGATCCCCGGTTTGATGTTTGGAGAAACATTGCTATGGATCGCTGTTTTGTCAGTTGCGATCTCGTCAAAAATTAAAGATAGAATATAGACTCACCATCGTGGGTACAATAAACAGCAATGAAATAGAACTGTCGCAAATTTCAACACATACTAAAGATCGTCTTGTAGGCTCCTCTATTTTTGGGTTTGGTGTTCATATGATAGCATCTTCTTATGTGCCCAGAAAAAGAAAGAATATGCTGATGATATCTTTGTTCCACAACAGTGATAGAGTCTATCCAATAACTGGTAAACCAGAAGTTATTTCATTTTATAATACTACTGAATGTGGAGTCGATATTGTGGATAAAATGAGCTCCAGTTATAATGTTGCAAGGAATACGAAACGATGACCTTAAGTTGTGTTTTACGGTATTTTGAACATTGCTAGCATAAATATATTCATAATTACCAGGCACAATGACCCGAATCAGAATCATAGTAAAAAGAGATGATTATTTATGAATAATTTTGGTTTGAAGTTAATAAAAGACCATATGAAGTCCAGGGCTACTATGTCAGGTTTATATTCCTACATTCGAAATGCAATAGCTAAACATACTGGAATCGACACTAAAGAAAAACCTGATTCTCCACCCAACAAAAGAGGGCACTGCAAGTATTGCAAAAAGAAAAAACTTGTTATTTTTGTAAAGCTTGGCTCTGTATGAGTCATATAATATTGAGTTGTGGAGAATGTGTTCAGCACCGGTCCTAAGTCCGGTACTGTCAATTCACGTCGATGCAGTTTCTGCAGTGGCGCAGTAATTTTCAATTTTTTCTTAATTTTGTTTTTCTTTTATTTTTCCAATTGACGAATTATTTCATCTCTGTATTCATTACTTCTTTTTATAATGGATTATTCTAACAATAAAGCCAAAAAGCATGGTTTCTGCATTTGTCAGTTTTTTTTTGTGTTGATTATCAAAAGTAAATATATTGTTTCGTCAACTTTTTGAAAATATCCAAAAATTTGGGGTGAAAATTTGTTATATTTGATATGGTCCTAGTATACCACCCTCGTGTATGGGTGTTAGTCTGGCTGAGGTCGTCCATCGGAGTGATATACAACTTTCATTTCAAGAATTTTGGCTCAGATAATATCTGGTAGTATAATCAATTCAAGATAAATGCCAGAAATCAATCAAGAATTGACAACCCTGCTATACATTCTTAAAACAGGAAGTATAGATTGACAATAACAGAAGTACTAAATAATTAGCGCGTGCGCGCTGAAAATTTATATCCCGAAAAATGCTCTTTCTCGCCTCTTGGTAGTTGTGTACTCTTTGATCGAGACAACGAATTCAAGAGGATCATTATTAGAAGCTGGCGGACACAAATTCCAATGACAGCAAAGAAGTGTCAAAGTGACAATTTGGATGGATACCTGATCAAAATATCAAATTTAATAATTTTACAAAATTCCTCTCAAAATGTCTGTAGTGAAATACGGTTGTGAAATGAACTCTATAGTTAAGTACTGATCGAAATTATTCAAGATAGATGTCCTACAAACTTTTTCTTTGAAATCCACTCCTCAGGAGTTAGTCTGTTGAGATAAAGCTGTGAGGAGCTGGATAAGTATTTCGTTGCAAGTTTCGATTCTTAGAAGAAGCTGTGCGGGTTCATATTTTCAGATACACAGTTATCTCAGTAGCTCACTAAACAATGTATTCTGGATTGAATAGTCATAATGAAGTGGTTTCTTTTCATTTATATGACAAAATATTACAATAATTATAACAGATATATCACAATGAATAATTGAATGTTTGTGACTACGGTACTTTATGGCTAACGTTTTTCTTACGTGTAACGCTCGAATTACAGTATCTAGGTGTCGCCTACTCCACGGTCTTCACCAATGATGAGGTCACTTTCCTGTCAGCTCACATTTAACTATATCCTTCAAATTGTAAGCGTTGTATTAATGAAAGTAAGCAAAATAAGTCCTAAAATATATTTCTCTGGAAATTAAAACCTTCTGTTTTACATCACAACACAATACATATTGTTGTAAATCATGACCGAAAGGAAATAACGCTGGCCGCCACTGGTAACCATAAACCAAATGTGACGTAGCTGAGAGCGTGGGACTATCCAATGTTACCTGCCGCTCGAGAAAGAGAATGAAACATGCTACCGATGTCCATAGAACTTCGGCGAAATTCTACGCTGTTCCATTGCGATATTGAAACGCTGGCTGCAAGCGTATTCGGACAGTCAAGTACACAGTGAAGTGGACGTAACAGTGCGCAAGTAATCTAGTAAGGCGATAGACAATAAAATAATAGTTGAAATTTTATATGTTTGTTGTTTTTAAAGTGAAATAAAGTCAAGTTTGATTATTCAGTATAGTCAATTATTGGTGAACGCACGGGGAGAAAAAGTAACAATCTATTTGATTCCTTCATCAGTTTTCACAAAAAATTATGAATGAAGAATCGGTTTGTGGTGCTTGGAAAATCCATCTTGGGGAAAACAATTCTTTTCACCTAATAAAGTAATGATATTATACTCCTGTTGAATGTTTTTCAAATTCTCGACAAATCAGAGCCATCATCGGTGAAACTGTTAGAGGGCGCTGGAGGGCGGAAGATCAAAACGACAGTTAAACATTTAAACATCTACATAAGTGCATGAGAGATAGATGGTTGATTATGGTTTGTTTTAGGAATTATAAGTTAGTTTCGTGTGGTTTTGGCATACGGTATGGCCAGAGAATCTAAAACAAAAACAATTCAATAAAAAAATAATTAACGAAATATAAAAATATTATGAGGTGGAAGAAGAATTGATATTTTGAAATCTTGACAAAAAATGTACAATTGGTATGTTCATACTGTCAATACAGTCAAATGTTTGAGGAAGCTATTATATAGCGAAACATATGTTGTAATTTTGTAAACTAACAAGTGAAAATCTTGTCACTTGAATAAATTACGGATTTTCATCAAGCATCGAGCAATTCCATCACATATCTATTCTTTGAAAGATTTCTCAAATCCTCGTAGGATAATTCAATAAAATTCATTTTATCCATATGTAAATAACGGAAGAACCACGAGAACTGACCTCACGCACTTCAGCGCACTCACGCGGTACGAATTTTCGTGGTTGCCCTCATTGTCGTATTTCGTATTTGTTTAGATTATCGTTTATGAATGAAAATCAACTGCCAGCTTTTAGTTTTTGAATAGATATTTCGAAATAAAATCTCAAAATATTTCCCTCTCCCAAATACCTACACCGTAGGTTTCGGTAAATGCCTGCCTGAAGACAATTATTTCTCTGGCTGATGCCACGCTGGATATTGAATTATATCCGACAGATATTCACCTCACAGAGGTTAGCCTCGCAGACGTTTCTCGTTCATCCAGCAGCAGGACTATGCTGAAATCATTCGATAAGATCACCTACAGATCGGTTCCGAAGTATTGCCCCTCATCAGTGCAGAAAAGAATCTACCCAAGCCTAAAAGTGTTTGAGACTAGATTAATTTCAACGCGGCTCGATTGCATGTATGAAACCTTCGTCTAAGAGAAAGACTGTTAACTAGTAACAGCTCCATCTCCTCAACAAAGCCCCAAGCCCCAGCGTGGCATTAGCCGGGGAAATAGTTTTCCGGCACACATTTACAAGAACCAATGACATAAAGAGTTGAGAGTCTTGAATATTTCGAGATTTTATTTCGAAATATTTATTTTCTTTTATGTATGTATCTCTCGATACACTATTGAAACTTATTTTTATCAAAGTTTTTATATAAAGGGCCCAAACTGAGAAACTAGGAAATTGAACCTAATTCGATAAATATATATTACCATTATGACTATTATTATCTCAAGATGATCATTTCTTCTGCTGTACATATTTTTTCCATGAGTGTTTCTCAAAAATGGTTTAAAAATTACGGAAAAATAAGTAAAAGAGTATAAATATGAGGAAGCACCTGTTCTCAGTTACTCATTAGTAGAGAGCTAATTTTCTTGTTGTGAAACATAGTATCTTTATTTCTCTTACCAGTCATATATCTGTTAAAAAAATCCGTTAAAAAAATCTGTTGAAATATGTATTCCCCTTAACCAGCTGTTGCCCCCTACGAACGACATCTCTCAAAAGTCGAAACCTGAGTGAGCTGAGGACTGACGAGGTCTTACCTTTTAACGTGTGATTCTTAACACGGGTTGGACAATAAGAAGTGAAAATCGATCGTCCGGCCTTGCGGTTCGAACCACCGGTGCACACAGTGGTCCATTGAGTGAGTGGAGCAAAACACCCACGTCAACCCATCAGGCTACCGTCCCACATATGGCTATGCAAGACACCTTCGTCCGATGAAGACAGGGGAAGATACCTAAAAATCACGTAAGAGTGTGAACAACCCTATAACAGCCTCTCGTTGACGCTGTTGCGTAAGTACAGGTAGAAAATATGTCCTATGTTTTTAGACGAACTGATTTTTTTCAATATTCAGTTGCTATTCATTTGAAATAGTTCATTACCAGAAAAAACAAAAGAGGTTGTGACGTTCCCTAGAAAAGCAAAATTATGTTGAGAAATCTGATAATCAAGAAATAGATCTGGGAAGTAGTTGATCAGAGGAAAGTATTTAAAGATCAAGATGGTTATTCTGAAAACAAACGCGCATACTGAGATTAGAATATGAAAATGGGCAAAATTTAGCTAAGGTGAAGTGGGGTAAGTGCGTAAATGGGACAAGTGCATTTATCGACTATATTTTTTATTATATAAATCAAATTACAGTTATTTATATGTAGAAAGAGAGAAACGGTTGCTGTTACCTCTTTAATATAGATAACGTATTGAAATGTGAAGAACCCGCCTGGTAAACCAACCGACAGAAACAGGTGTCAGTTTATGGTAAACAATCAAGTTGTGCGTGGAATCTTGGGAACAGAAAAAATCGCAAGGGGCTAAATCTGGAGGCTGAGGTATGAGTAAGGTATTGTTTTTGGTCACAAGCAGCGATAGCGTCATTAGTACTCCTTATTGACCATACGACTATGTGGCAAGAACTCCTGATGCACTACGCCAAGATAATCGAACAAACAGTGAGCAAAACCTTGACATTTGATCGAACTTGGCGTGCATTTTTGTTACTGGCTCTCCCGGACTCTTTCATTGGGACGATTGAACTTTGGTTTCGATATTTGCTCTTTTGAGCAAATGTAGATTGTCGTTGACGTCATTCAATAATCATGAAAAATGTGAATTAAAACTTTCTATGTTTAATCACTCTTATGTGTAACTATCATTACTGCAGTGATCTTTTACCACATAGTAACAGCTACATCAAACAATTTAATGATACTTGCTTCAATGATTTATATAATAAACATAAAAGAAAACTTCAGTTATTGAAAGAGAATATTAAATATTTATAACATAAAATCAAAATTACAATTATTATGGATACGTATTTTCAAACATTGACTTTATTGGCTCACATCTTATCATCAACAAAAGATAAACCATTATATGCAGTATTTTCGCTTTTTTACAAGCTTCTATCAAATTTGGCCTGTATGTTAGTGTGGAACAAATCCCGTAACTTATTTTTCACTAGTTAACTTCGGCCGATTCAGACCCCTGTAAACTAGCAGAACCAATTTGAATTCTTCAATTTATGCCTGGACCATAATTTCAGTTTGATCTTGTTGTCTATTTCCAATTGTTTTTTTTTTCTTATTTATCGGACATATTGGGTTCTGCTAGCAGAACCCAACCTCTCAAAATTAAACTCAAAATTATTTGTTGTTCCAAAATCTTAAGAGCATTTCGTTACCAGTTGCCAGAAATCATGATTTTGACTCGATATAACTTCAATTTTCTATAATAACAATATATCTGTGTTTTTGAAGGTGGTTGACAATGTTTCAACAGTAAATTTCGTTAGTTCGGACAAAACACAAGCACTACAGGAAAATCCGCAAGGCGCTCTAAGAGCGGTGCCTGTGCGAAAGTAGTGAAATGAACACCAAGAGCGATGCATGCAGTAGATGACTCAAAGAGGCTGTTACCGACGAAAACCTCAAAAAAGTCAACGCAAAAAGATTTTGGATTACCAGAAAGTGAAGCTGATCGGGATAGCTGAGATATAAAAAAATATCACTCGTTGGACATATCGTGCATGCACATTAACAATAAAAATCTCAAAGTGAAGAACATTATCTCGATTTAAAGAAATCTTGCTCTCCTATATTCATGAAGAAATATTTTTTTAAACGAGAAACATATTCTCTCAAGTTGAATTTGAATCATTATTCCAAATGGACTGAATAAACGATTCTTTTAAGTAATAAAAAATATTCCACCAAGAGTGTGCATACATTTCAATGGAAATAATCACATTAGATCAAGAGAAGCAAATATGCATTCTTTAGTCTGAGCAAAATTATTCTCGAAGCAAAACTGTTTTGGGTTTTGAAAGAATGTTTGTTTTTCTTTGAAGAGAAGCATTTTTCACTGGAACGCTTCTATTTGTATGAATCAAATAAACTCATTTACTTCATCAAAGATGAACTTATGCTTCTGTTTATAAACTGTCCCTCTCATTTGGATGTATTTAGTTACTTGAATCCAAAGTATCTCATCTGTAATATGAACAGCTATAAGTGATGAGGATGTCGCAGGNAAAAACATCTCGCACAAATGTTCTGGAGAATTCTCCGATCCATACCATGTGTAAAGTGACAAATTCTGTTAGCGATAATTTAGATATATTTAGTTGCAAATTGTCAAATATAAAATCCCACTTCCTAAAATAATTGTTTTGTCACCTATATATGATAAACATAAAATGTGTAGTCTTTATAGTCACTTGTTTGTATTGCTTGCAGTGTTTGTAGACTTTACAGTCACTTGTTTGTGATGTATTTATAATACTCTGTTATTTCCTGCTCTGTAATTGGGCTATGTCCTGTAGAGTATTGTATTACAAATAAATAAATAAATAAACTTCAAAATATCAAACATCAATCTGAAAACGCATACAAAACTTACTTTAAACTTCTGAAGCATCTCTCCTCGAATTCATAAATGACTTATGGAGACAACAGAAATGTACCCACCAGTGGCAAGAGGCTACTGTAATACCAATCTCAAAACCAAATGAAACTAAACACAATCCTGAATCATACAGAACTACATCTCTAACTAATAGCATTTGTAAGTTAATGGAAACAATCATGAATTGTAGACTGGTATGGCACATAGAATCTCATCATCTACTTCGTCAGGAACAAAACGGCTTCAAAAAGCACAGATCTACCGTTGAAAATATTATAGACCTAGAGTCAGAAATACATGAGGTATTCTCAAACGAACAAAAATGTATAGCAATATTTTTCGACGTAGAGAAAGCTTTTGACAAAGCTTGGACGTATTATATTTTGAAAACTTCACAATTTAACAACCAAGGCAATATGTTAGCATTCGTCAAACATTTTTTTGAAAATAAGTTATTTCGAGTTAGAGTCAATAAAGATATATCGAATCTGAAAACTCAAGAAAATTGTACACCACACGGTTCCATTATTAGTCTAACATTTCTTACGGCAATCAACCAGTGAAAGCACGACTTTACGCTGATGATCTACTTCCATTCATCAAAGGCAATAATATTGAAACGATGAGATCAATATTCCAGCATCACCTACAACAATTAGAGCTGTGGTCTAAATTAACAGGTCTCACTTTCTCTTGAGAAAAAAACAATATTGATACTCTTTTCGAAAACACACATCAAAGACTGACCAACGCTGCAACTCTACGGCAAAAATCTGGACTATGTTGACGAAATAAAATTTCTTGGAATATTGAATTGAAAATCTCACATACACCATCTCATTAGAAAGTGCCAGGGAGGTTTAAATTTGCTGCATTGAAGAGAATGAAGACGAAACTTCAGTGTAGGATATACCATGGTTATGAGTTGTTCTCCTAAATTTTATGTTGGCCAAACGGAAGAACATTCCGTAAAAGTATGAAAGAGGAAAGAAATAGAGTTGGCATAGGAGTGTGTTAAGTCATAACTTTGATATTTGAAACGGTTCAATGACCAGTTATTTTTTTTCATTTGTTTTCTAGCAATGCAATTGATAATTATATAGTGATAGATTTTCACTATGTGATTTATGTAAGTGAGTAAAACCTGAAGACGCTTTTAGTTTTGTTTCTGAAAATCTCACTGTTAAGTGATATTGAAAAAGTAATTAGGGACTTTCATCAAATGACGGCTATATCTCATTTCAACTGTTATATAAATAACTGCTTTATACTATATGAATACAATAAGGCCAAGAGAGATTCTTTATTTCCTTATTGTTCATTTTCTTTGGACTCGAATAACTGTCAGAAAATTTATTACCGTGTTTTTCCAGCCTTGGAAAAAAGGCCAAGAATATTATCTTCTGCTTGATGAACTCTCCACCATATTTATCACACCACTTTCCATGAATCAAACGGGTATAATACAGCGGAACTTCCTATCTGAAAAACAATAAATCCTTGGCTGCCACCGATAAACTAATAAAAAACGCTGTTAATCAATAAACCATAAGGCATAAATCGTGCTGAACAACAAAGTGATGGCTTGTTTACCAGTAAAAAATCAAAATGATTATGAACCCATAAGAGAAACGAATGTAACAATAAGAAAAATGGACCACAATTAATTTAACGCAGCTGTCGTATTGCTGCCTTCAGTGAATTTAATCTTTCGTGTTTTGATAAATGTAATTCAGAACATTAGCTCACATTTAGTTCATTAATTGTGTTACAAAAGGTTATTCGTTATCGACACTTTGTTTTATTTTAGATCGAATACAATATTTTCATAGCAAATGATTAAATAATTACATTCTTTTACAGGTTGGTCGCCCAGATATACAGTGTGTCCAAGATAAGGATCCTAAGCATGGGAATCTCAGTACCACTGTATGTTAGTGTGGAACAAATCCCGTAACTTAATTTTCACTAGTTAACTTCGGCCGATTCAGACCCCTGTAAACTAGCAGAACCAATTTGAATTTATCAATTTATGCCTGGACCATAATTTTAGTCTGATCTTGGTTGTCTATTTCCAATTGTTTTTTTTTTCCTTATTTTTCGGACATATCGTGGGTTCTGCTAGCTGAACCCAACCTTTCAAAATTAAACTCAAAATTGTTTTTTGTTCCAAAATCTTGAGAACATTTTGTTACGTGAACAATTATCCGTATTATATCATGCACAAGTAGCCTCCCGATTACGATATGGCATATGTTTCTGGGGTGTTTCAACTCGAGCACCAGACGTATTAATTGCACAAAAACGCATTTTAAAAATTATTTGCGATGCAAAAC
>NW_019291655.1:0-10501 GCF_000500325.1 Leptinotarsa decemlineata
ATTCTCGTCCATTGGAAGAAAAAAATGTAGCAATTTTTATTTACGGTGCGACGCGTAACTTTCCCGAGACCGAAATGATTTTCAATGAAAGTTTTCAGGATCGTCCTATCTGTAGGAATATTTGAGGAAACTTGTATCCATCGCGAATGTTTGTGAGGGGTCTCCTTCTACTGTGTGGAGACATTTCATCCATACAAAATTAATATGGTACACCAATTAACTGAAGATGACTCTGATCGAAGAACAGAATTCTGTGAAATCATGACGAAAACCATTGCAAAGTATCTCACCTATCTCCACAATATTTATTTCAGTGACGAATATACATTTTTTCAAACGGCAATGTTCACAGACAAAATTGCCGTTATTGAAGTGACACCAACCCTCACGTTTTCCGGGAAACACATACCCAATATCCAGAAAAAATTGAAGTTTGGGCAGGAATTTTGGGAAATCATATTGTAGGACCTCTATTTATTGATCAAAATTCAACAGGGAAACTGTATTTGAATATGCTGGAAACTACTGTTTCAATATTGGATATAAGGCAGAGAATAATAAATATTTGTAGAGATATTGACGTTACTGTGTTCGACAATGTTCGGCGTGAAATATCGGATAGGCTGTTCATATGTCAAGAATTTCAAGGCAACCATTTCGAGCATCTTCTGAACTGACCTTCTTATTACCTCATATTATGTAGTTAAATGTCAATGTATAATAGGCAATTATTGAAAGTTCCGCCATTTTGTAGTAGTTGAAGATATTGACGTTATATCCTAGGATTGTGAAACATTCGTCAGGAGCTTCAAAAAGAAGCTATACCCACTGGCAGTCCCTCATCTTGCGTGAATAATTCGTCCTTCAGTTGGAAGTTGCAGTTTCGTACACAGCATCCTAGTAATTCCATGATTACTTGTATCGGTGAGTTTGTCCTTTATTTCAGGTCCACATTGAGGATAGTTTCCTCTGAGTTCTGAGTAGCTGAATCTCTGGAGCTAATGATCGGTCTGAAGGGAACATTCTTATTGTGGATTTTGGGTAGTCCATTCTCTGATTTCCCATCTGAATTATTTTGCCTCGATTTGATCAATAATCCACTGCAGTTATTATTTCCAAAGTGTGCACAGATGTTAGTGCAATGGCGAATTTTAGACCTTTCCTCAACAAGGATGCCCGTGAGCGGGCGGGAATTAATGTTGATGACGTTGGCGGCTTCAACGTTGTCTTGTTTTTGGTCTGCATTTGGGCAATGTCTCCTCAACAACTTTTCCCACTTCCTGTTGTCTCCTTGTCTTGTCGGATCTTCAAGTACGTGCTTTCAATCTTGGCAAATATTGGTCCATGATCCTCTTCCCGAGTGTGTTCCTGTATGTGCTTTCCCAATACCCAGTATCTTCCTCATAGACTCATTTCCCAATTTTGTTCCGAATCAGAGATTTTGGAACCTCCACAGATGATTCAGGGCCTATATATGGAGTTAAGGATCTATATCCCAAATATCTTCATCGAATCAAGACCAATTTGACCAAATTTCCCAGATTTTGGAATGGCGGGGGCCTTAATTCTATTAGTTGAAAATCGGTATGTCACCTTGCACCATTGCGACTTTATAAGCAAAGATACAACCTAGTGTCCTCTTGGCATCGTCATTGTATTTTTCTTTCTTCGTCTATGAATTCCGCAATTGTTTCCCTTTCATTTGTGGTGCTGCATGTTGAGATCTAACTATTATTAACGAAGATGCCGCTTAGTGCCCTTATGACATCATCTTTGTCTTTTTTTCGTCAAAATTTCAACTTTTTTTTCTTTCATCCAACTGAGTCAGATAGCATACAAAAAATGGGCTAGGATGATCGCAATAGGGTACCCCTCATGAGGCACTGAGGTATGGGGTCCACCGATCTTTTGGCGCACAAAAGCGTATAAAAAATGTGTTAAGTTGCCAACCATGTGTGGTGTCGGATCCCACAATTTTGACAAATTCTCAGTAACGTATTATGAAAAAATGGGCTGGGATGTTCATCGTGATGTGTGTCGGGTCCATAATTTCGACACATTCATAATAGCGTATCGAAAATTTGCTGGGATGTTCACTGTGATGTTTTGAATCCAAATCACAGGAGTTATATTCATCATAATATCAAATATCAGATTTACAGTATTTGACCTTGAATTACTTCGTATGCCCTCTGTTACACCACTAGCATAGAGAAAATTTTGCAGAAGGGTGTCTGAGCATGAGATAATTGAACCCAGTGATCACCTATCTCATGTGATTATGGTGGTGAACACTCTGTATTCAAGGTTTGAGAGGCTCACCGGTATATTTTTTCAAAAGTCGTTGTCCATGACAATGGACAATGCTAGAAGAGAGGGCCTGCTACAAAGTTAAGCGAACCCAGGAGAATTTTCAACAAATTGATATGAATGTTTGAAAAATGACACATTTTCACAGACGTTTTGCATTAATTATGAATTAATACAAGATATTACTTCTACATGAAGTTTGTGAGATCACAGTTTTCGAGAACACCTTGTATATTCGTTAAAGTGAAAATTCCAACTGTGAAACAAAATAAAACAAATAGACACTTCAAATCACTGAAAAACATTTTGACGGTACCTTCCATTTGACGAATGAATGAGATTTTGGTATCGTTCGGTCGATCTGAAAAAACTATATATAACAGAAAATGAAATCCCCCGCGATCCTTTATCCCCATAGAAAGTAAAAACCGGTCGCACCCTACTAATCCGCTTAGAGACAGTCTTTTGTGACGAAGCATCACGCGGTTTAATATCAATACGCTTTATCTGATACAGTCATTTGTCTGAGCACATTATGTCCATCTGCTCATGGTACGTGAAATTAGTAAAAATGTTGAATGACTTCAGATATGTACAGCATCACGGTAAATTTTAAGCTAAGTATCCCAGTAAAAAGAAAATTTTGAAATTACATGAAAAAACCATTGGTAATTAGTTGCTAACGTTGTATTATGTACATTTACATTGGATTCGGAATAATACACACTCGATGTAAATTTCATTACATGATAATTAATGTGAATATACTCATTGAATTCGTTGTACGTGTCGCAAAATTATGAAAGATTTTATGGAATTATCGTATTGAAATGTGTGAATTTTACTGTAACAGATTAAGGAAAAATGTTGGCACTAGAATCACATGAGAATAATCACATCAGAATAATTACATCTGCAGATTATATTATGAGCAACACCTCATGCCTACTCTGCTTGTAGCTATGAAGCTCTCTAGTGTTCCTAATGGAAGAGTGAACAGCCAAGATCTGACCTTTTTCTTGAACATTTTGTATGAGTTGATCGTTTTTAGTTTAGACGGTAGTTCATTGAATAGTTTTGGTCCCAAAAAAGTGTAACATTTCTGTCCTTTCGTTTTTTTAGTCAACAGATTTCATAACACATATCGATAGAGATTTTGTTGTGATTGAGCAAAAAACCTGCTGTTGTGTGACCATTTTTTATCTTTATGGCCACTCGATACTCCACATAACACATCATTCATGAATTACAAAAAAAAATTATCGATTCAGCCTATTGGTATCCACAGTTTTGGGAATCTTGGAACAAGAATTACATAGGCCATAACGTTTGTCGAACTTCAGCGAAATTTATTTAAATTAGATAATGATAGTCGAAGAAGAAATAGTAATGCTGATTCATCTAGTATGTAACTGACTGATTGTGAAACAAATTATTATCTATAGTTGAGGAAAACTCTTTAACCGCACTTTCTTGCAGAATGGCGGCGAACGCGTAAATCACGAGGCGAACGACAGACAACTGTCGATTTCAGTGTAACATGTAAATTTACACAAAAAAAATCAAATTATACATATATAATGGATAAGTACAATGTAAAATGAAAATTCACATGAATAAACCTATATTCAACTGTAGTTTTTCTTTTTTTCTGTAAATATCTGGTAATTTCGTAGATACTCATAATTTTTCATGTTCGATAAAGAAGTCCATAAAATATTGGTGAATACAACATTATAAAATATGTAATTATTGTGTAATTTTAAGTTTCTATGATCACCCTCATACAACGGAGTTAACACACTAATATTCTCGTTAGAAAAATTCCCACGTTTGTCAGTGAAACAAACACATCAAATAAATATTCACTTGGATAATTCCAGATTCATCGATTCTTCATTTCCTCCAATTTGCCCCCGGATGACAAACCATGCACAATGACCCGCAGAAGTAATATCCGCGCCGTGTGCGAAAATATCTCATTACCGGCAGAAATCTCATATTTCTCAGAAAAACGGAAACGCAACAATAACACATATAACGTCATTACCAAAAAATATTATATTGCTTGACAATCGTCACCCTACGCACTTTGTTACGGAGGGGATTGAATCGTTACAATAAAACAGTTAATAGACGAGGTGTCGTATGCCCCAAGGCTCGCTACAGGGGTCAGGGTGGCTACCCAGGCGATAGGCACTATATAGAGCTAATTTGAACCGCGGGTAGCCAGCGATAAGTGTACTGGCCCATTTGGACCCTTTTATTCTTCGGCTTTTTGTGACACTTCGCTGATTGGATTTGAATACGGACTTATAGGGAACGGCAGCTGCTCGGAAAGTGGAGTGTTTCAAGAAAAATCGCTCGTAGACATCCGAAACAAGACTCGTTAATTCGTTCCTAACGAGTAATCCACGTTTGTGACAAACTGAAAGTCATGGTTCATTACCTTTACTGCCGAAGACAAAACTATGGGAATCGAATTGCATACTATAGCTTTCAAAAAAAGGCGATTTATTTCCAACAGGAGTACCCAGTTACAGGAAATGCTATTATTACAGAGTATATATGAAATAAATATTAAAAATAATGGAAAATAAAAATGTATAAAAGAAAATGCAAAACAAAGTATATATAAAATATTCCTAAATGTAGAATTTCAAAAAAGTTACAAATCATGCAATGTAGAAGTACTGACACAAATGTTACGTATAGTATTATTGATAGTGATTGTGGATAAATGACACCAAAGCGTTCAGAGAGTCAAAATGAATATCGCAGTGTTCACAGATTATATTGAAGCTATTGCACATAAAATTCAATGGTGATCGTTGCAAAACATTTGTGCGTGATGCTTCGCAATAGAATTTCAGATTGTGTCGACCTTCGCTTCTTGGTACTAAGAAATTGATCTCGGATAAAAGAACCGTACTGTAAATATTGTTGTTTAGTAATTTATGCAGGAATTTTATACCAAGGATAACCTCTCCTATTTTCCAAAGGTGTCATATCAAATCGTGTCAACAAAATGTTTTGATCGATGCCTCTCGTGGGGTATTGTCCATCAACTTTTAGAAATAAGTATTTTAGGAACTTCCTTTGCACGCTCTCAATTGATATGTTTTGGTAGTCGTTAACTGGATTCCATAACACAGAACCATACTCTAACTTAGATTTGGCATACGCAAAATATAGCAATTTTAAGGTGGCGATACTTTTGGAGTTTTTGCTATTTCTGTAAATGAATCCAAGCATCCAATTTGCATCAGCAGTTATAGTCCTTATTTATAAATGTCAATTTACTGTCGTATGTTATACCAAGATCTTTCACGATACTCTCATTTACGCGGTTGATTGTAGTATTGTTGATTGAATAATCGTACATTGAAGTTCGCTTTTTTGTTGTAAATGATATTATTTTACATTTGGCTACGTTCAGTTGTAGACGATTATTATTACACCAAATTTTGTTTATATCTAATTCATGTTGTACACATTGGCAGACAGTTATGTCGTCGATTTCATAATATAGTTTCAGGTCTTCTGCAAACAGTAGGCTAGGAGTATTCAAAGAGGTTGCCAAGTCATAAATTAAAAATGAAAGTGGTCCAAGATTAGAACCTTGTGGTACCCCAGATGTAACTACGTACTGAGCAGATATGAAAGATTCATATTCGACGAATGTTTTCTGATAACTAGATATGATTCCATTAGAATAAGCAGTTGGTTAGAGAGTTCCAATTCTCTCGATACTTTTCAGAATGCATTGGAATTTTTGCGAAGGAAAAGTTTTGACATCCTACTTCTTCATCTTCATACAACAAATATGGGAACCTACTGAAGCAAGAAAGCAAATAGCATCAAGATGAATTCTTCAGGAAGATGTGTAGATCGTGCAAATAAGTAACTTTCAGGCACAAACTGGAAGAAAAAGCTTTCTCTCAACAACTACTTTCATGTGAACATTGAATTATGAAAACAAAAATTCCCATTCGATTTGTACAGAGTGAGCCAAATTGGATACCTTCAAAGGGAAACTCCTGTTCTCAAAATAGATAGATGAGAACTAATAACTGAATAGAATAGAATATAATAAAATAGTTCATTGGCTACGTGATACATTTGAACAAATATTTGTAGGAAGTCAAACCAGTGAAGTTCGAGGTGTACTGAGTTGAACCTCAAAACGATGAGCAACCACAATGTGTCGGGTATTTCCGATATGTACCGCTCTTGGTAGAATCAAATGTGCCAAGTCAGTTGAACACCTCCCGTGAAAGCAGCTACAGTGCATTTCTTTAATGCCCCCCCCTTTTATTTCTTCAACGGGTAAAAATTTGAATTTGGCATAATGAAATTGATGCATGAATACTTTATTTTGAAGTGGAATTGACAGATGAAACTTTCAAGATGGCCACTGGGCACCATCTGTGAAAAAAAATTAGATGGAAAAGGGGTCTTGTGACACATCATTTTGAAGCTCCTGACGTATACTTCGCAACCCTGGAATATAAAGTCAATATCTTCACCCACTACAAAATGGTGGAACATTTAATAATTTCCTGAAGACAATATTTCTAGAAATAATTCTTTTTATCTGCCATATGTTAATTATTATTCTTACCTGAAATGTATAAGATTTCTTTATATCAGGCCGAATGACCGATTTTTGATAATTTTTTGAAATTCGTTTTTCAGAGAGTCAAAAACAATACTTTATTTATATTCTTATCTTAGCAACTAATACAAATCAACGTCAATATAAATTAGTCCAGGAATTCAAACAGTAACACCATATGGCAAATCCAAAAATCCGTTAAGGTTCGTTAAATTATTTTTTGTTTATAAAAACGACAAAAAATGTCAGTACGACAATGAACATCATTGTTCAGTTAGCATATTCTTATTTAATTTTCGGTTTTACTAGTAGAAAGATACCATATCAACAATCTCTAAAATGGTCAATTCTCGTCCATTGAAAGAAAAAATAAAGCAATTTTCATTTACGGTGCGACGCGTAACTTTCACGAGACCGAAAGGATTTTCAATGAAAGTTTTCAGGATCGTCCTATCTGTAGAAAATATTTGAGGGATCTTGTATCCATCGCGAATGTTTGTGAGGGATCTCCTTCTACTGTGCGGAGACATTTTAAAGATGAATAGGTATCAGCCATACAAAATTAATATGGTACACCAATTAACTGAAGATGACCCTAATCGAAGAACATAATTCTGTGAAATCATGACAAAAACCATTGCAAAGCATCACATCTATCTCCACAATATTTGTTTTAGTGACGAATGTACATTTTCTCAAACGGCAATGTTCATAGACAAAATGCCGTTATTGGAGTGACACCAACCCTCACGTTTTCCGGGAAACACATTCCCAATATCCAGAAAAAATTATAGTTTGGGCAGGAATTTTGGGAAATCATATTGTAGGACCTCTATTTATTGATCAAAATTTTACAGGGAAACTGTATTTGAATATACTGGAAACTACTGTTTCCAGCATATTGTTTCTACTCTCAATACTAAAATAGTGAAAGCGAATCCTAATGATATGATATGGATATTGTATTCCAACAAGATGGAGCACCACCAAATTACTCCGGACAAGTGAGAAACTATTTGGATACTACTTTTCCCGGTCGTTGGATTGGCCGTCAAGGTCATACAGAATGGCCAGCACGTTCGCCAGATTTGAAACCTTTGGATTTTTTATGGGGCTATTTGAAGCAAAAGGTGTACGGAACTGAACCTGCTTCAATATTGGATATAAGGCAGAGAAAAATAAATATTTGTAGAGATATTGACGTTACTGTGTTCGACAATGTTCGGCGTGAAATATCAGATAGGCTGTTCATATGTCAAGAATTTCAAGGCAACTATTTCGAGCATCTTCTGAACTGACCTTCTTATTACCTCATATTATGTAGTTAAATGTCAATGTATTCAGGCAATTATTGAAAGTTCCGCCATTTTGTAGTAGTTGAAGATATTGACGTTATATCCTAGGATTGTGAAACATTCGTCAGGAGCTTCAAAAAGATGTCACAAGAACCCCCATTCCATTTGATTTTTTTTAGATGGCGGACTGTCGCCATCTTGAAAGGTTCATCTGTCAATTTCACTTCACCCCTTCACCCTATAAAGTATTCATGTATTATTTCCATTATTCCAAATTTTGATTTTTCAGTTGACCCGTTCAAAATATAAAAGGGGGGGCAGTAAAGAAATGTACTGTATAGAAGAGAGACAAATCTCCAACCTTTCTTCGATGTTCCAGGCTATCCAGGTTGCACGTGATGTCTGAGCTTTATAAAGCATCAGAAATTGCTGAGGTGTATATAGTTTTCTGGTTCGGAACAGTGTTCCAAGCTTTTGAGAAGCAGCCTTTGCAATTCCAGCGACATGATTGTGTCAAGACATATTGGTGTCCATTTCAACCCCATTTGGAAATATCAACAGGCTAACCAAGAACTAACGTTGGAAGGATTTTGAAAAAACACGAATTCAAGCTATACAGGACCAGAAGAGTTTATCAACTCAGACCAGGAGATTTTGAACGCCGCATGGCTTTTTGACAGTGGTTTGCCCATTGTATTCAGACAAACGAAACGTATGTCGAGAAAAAATAGAAGAAAGCCATATAAACGTAAAAAAACAGAATTGAAGAAGAAATGGAGAACGAAGAATAGAGTGAGAAGGATTCCGACAGACTACCCTTAAAAGACATTTTGTTTTCGAAGGTTAAGTTCAAAAACAGCTTTGAAAATACACCGCCCATTCACCTGAATATTTTATTTCAAGTATATTGTTTCTTTATGTTGTTATATTAGGTGAATGAAGACGTTTCATTAGTATCATATATCACCCTATACATGTTGTCTAGAAGGAATGGGGTTGAATTAATACTCCTTCAAATAATATAACTCCGTATGTCACTACTGCGCATACTACTGAATCACTATTATATATATCTAAATCAAAAATTCCAAATACATTTCATCGAGTCAATGCTAAAAACAACAAATGATTGATTCCTTCAGAACCTTCGACGACAGAAACATTTATAAACGATAGTATTTCTGTGACAACGGCATTTTCGATTCAATATCAACATTGCGACGTATGAACCAGAATGATCAACTGGTACTCGTATATGAGAATTTTCCTAATAAGGCATCGGAGTATAAAATGCGGATTGACTCTTGCAACAGGTATTTTATATCATTTTCTATACGTATCTAAGTCTCCTCACTTCTATGGACATATACGGTACTGAAAAAATATTTCAGGAAAGTGTTCTTTGTTCGAATTGGTCTTAAACTCGAAGGAAAAAATGTCAATGTTACATGTACGTACCGTCATTTATTAGCAAACACATCTAGGCAAGTTGTTGATTTTAATAAAAGTCAACAAGCGGAATGTGGGTGATAACAATTTGATTTCATCACGTTTAATGTCTTAATAGTTTTCAGTACTATGAGAAATAATATGTACTGCTGCATTTTCAACAAGAATTCAACAATACTTTCATTTCGACATAGTAGACCGAGAAATTCTGGAGGAACGTTATTCATTCCACATTGAATCATCATTTCTGATGAAATTGAAGCATTATAATAATAATGATAACAATAATATTTTATTGTCTTTGTGAAATGAAGAAACATGTATAGAATTTGTAACAAATAGAACTGAAACTGGGACTGAAATTAAAACTCTTCCAAGGAGTGAAATCCATCTTTCAAAAGGTACTTTCTAAGACATTGTTTGAATAGTTCCAAAGTTTGTCCTGAAGGAACTGTAGCAAAATTATGATTGCTCATCGATACAAAACTGTTTCAAATCAATAGAATTAGTTTGAATGTTTTTTACCACTTTTAATTGTAAATGATGATGATAACTTCACTCTCAGCAAATAGGTACTTTGGAATCATAATTGATAGACATTTAGAATGGAACTCTCAGGTATAATATCTGGTAAAAAAACTCCGATGTATTTTGTACAGATTCAAAAAACTTTCAGGAATATTCAATACAAAACAACTCAAAATTATATATATATGAGTTTAGTAGAATCTCATTTGAACTACGGTATTATAGAATGGGGAGGAGTCTCTAAAAGTCAGCTCAAACATCTTGAAGTGGCACAAAAACGTTTTCTGAGAATGATTCTAAA
>NW_019291655.1:10719-23309 GCF_000500325.1 Leptinotarsa decemlineata
ATTTACATATACATTTTACATATGAATTAATATTAGATTTTCTTTCTATATTTTGACCTCCAATATTACTCTGAATTGTTATATTACTTTATATTAGCCTCATATAAGTATGTATATCCACACACAAGCAGTACTGATTTCGTGGTATTACTTCATTCACAATCTGTACCTTATATTGCTGTGAATAAATTATTATTATCATTATTATTAATTTACAGCGATTCAAATTCAACGTGAATCGCTACTTTCGCATAGGCACCGCTCTTAGAAAACCTTGAGGATTTTTCTGTAGTACTTGTGTTTTGTCCTTTAAAAAAAGTGCAAACTATCATGGAAGATGTAATTTTGGTTTGTTTGACGCAATAATATGAAACCGTGAAATCTCTTCTATGTTGAAAAGTATCATTTTCGTACAGAATAATATAAACATAGTCACTTGTCCAAATGTTATCGCAATCCTCCAAAGGAATGTTGGTTATAGAGTAAAGAAATCAGAAGTCTTCAACAGCGAGTAGATCGACAAATTCATTAGGAAGAAAAGCAAATAATGAAACATATCAGATGCTACAGGTAATTTCAACAAAAAACTACGATTTTAAGATATCAAAATATTACTAAATTTGCTTCATTTTCAGGTAGGAACAATTATTGGAAAATGAATGAAACAGTAAAACAACAAGGAAATGAATCCGTGCTTGGCATGAAGTCTTTGTCCAAAAATTAAACGTGAACATTCATCTAAAATACAAATGTTCCCTAGTTAATCGTTTTTAGTTTAGACGGTAGTTCATTGAATAGTTTTGGTCCCAAAAAAGTATAACATTTCTGTCCTTTCGTTTTTTTTTTGTCAACAGATTCCATAACACATATTGATAGAGATTTTCTTGTGATTGGGCAAAAACCTGCTCTTGTGTGACCATTTTTTATCTTTACGGCCACTCGATACTCCACATAACACATCATTCATGAATTACAAAAAAAATTATCGATTCAGCCTATTGGTATCCACAGTTTTGGGAATCTTGGAACAAGAATTACATAGGCCATAACATTTGTCGAACTTCAGCGACTTTATGTGCTGATAATGGTGGAAACATCTCAAATTTGAAGAGACACGGTGGATGGAAGTCTACCAATGTCGCTGAAGGGTATATAGAATATTCACTTACAAACAACATTGAAATAGCGAATACTATTCAAAAAGAAAAAATTGTGTACGCAACACGTCTGAAACAGTTTTTTTTGGCTCGCACACTTTCAGTCTACTCGTTCATGAAAACAGTATTTTCCGGACTTGCTACGTAAATTACTATTTGTGACAAAAGTTACAAGTCAAACTTGTTTTTGTCCAATTGGAAGTAAACACATTACATAGAAATCTGTGAATAAAAAAACCTTTTTAATGATCTCCAGTACTGACATGAACACAATCATTTCAAATAACTTTCTTGAGCTAATATAAATTTTTTATGAATTTTCATGTTGATTCAGAAAAAATCAAGACTGTAACAATAACTTTTCACGCAATTACTAAGATGCATCGATTCTGAAAAGCGATATAAATCTCTGTTGATTCAATATACCGGAAATTTGTCAAGTAGCTGTGTCTTGCCTCTGATAAATATCAAATGAGACTAAACGGTTGCCTAATGAATAAAAAACAGCAATTTAAATAGCCAAGTAGAGACACTTAAAAAACATTATTCTGAAGCGGTTCGTTATTATGTATACATCGGTTAGGCTGTTTCACGTTCACACTGAAAAAATTAATACCTAATGACCAATGATGGATAGGTATCAATCGTATGAAATATGGAGACTAGACGGTATGTCTCCAGGTCGAGTGTCAATTTTTCAATGAAAGCACTGACTTTAGTGATATTTATCTTGATGTCATCAATATCCCTCATGCAGCTGTATAAAAATATATTGTTATTGGTTGACACGAACTTTTCAAGTGAACTATTCAGCTGCTTAGGTATTCGAATCCAGGACAGACATTGAAAGTCGTATAGTTCTGTGGGACCTCATTGGCATCACTGTAATGACCAGAGCAAGAAATTCTGTCAAACACTTTCTGTCAAATTTCATATGTCCTGTCAATTATGTCCCACAACCTGTTGATTTCATTTTCTAATACTTATTTACATATTACCTGTGCAATCATCTCGTTTCATTATGAAAATAGTACATAATGTTATAACTTCTTAACCAATTTTAATCTTGACATACGAAAATGAGGAGCCTCTTTGTTACTTATCTGCAAACTTTATTTTAACATCACTTTCGTTAGTATGAACACGTTGTTTGTAAACAGCTGGTTTAGCCTACTGGGCTTCGTCAGTACCGGGCATTCCAGGTTAGTTTCCCAAATTTCTGCTACCGCAGTTATAGGTTGATTGGTCAAACCACTGACATAAAAACTTGGCAAGTTGACTTGGCTGTCACACCAATAGGTGGTTCCACTTATGTCTCACTTGCGTTTACTCAGTTATTTTCATCAGGTGCTTTTCTTGGTAATTCACATCTTTGTCTTTAATCGAGGACCGCCTGCCCAGTACTGACGATGCCCAATAGGCTGAAACAGCCTTCAAACCGGTGGCTCTTAAATTGAAGTCAATATGAGAATGGTCAAAGTAGTCGTTGCTGACTAGTTAGGAATGGAACTGGTAAATAGTGGGGCTTGGCAGCAAATAAAAGAGTAAAGTTTGTCCTAGCTTTCGGAAATTTGATAAATTGTTTCCATCATCAGGGATGTTACCAAATTGTGCGTGTACGTAATGGTAAGATATAAATGTATGGTTAGACTTACAACTTTGTTGAGAATGTTTCATACAATGTTTATGTAAAATATGGGGCACATAGTGTTGAGTGAACATTGCTACAATACATTTGTAACAGTTTTCCAATAGTCGTCGAATGCCGAAACATTTGCAATGATCCTTAAGTTTTTTTGTAATCGTAATTTTATTGCAGAACTGTAATTTTATTGCAGAACTGGACTTAGTTGGATTCCCAAGAGGTTAACAGAATTTTCTGTTCGTATACTATTATGACTTGAGATGGTAATGATTTGAAGTTTATTGTTATTGTGCTATATTTCAGCTTTATCTTCAATTCGGGTGATAGTGGTATGCAGACTATCAACATTTTTGTGACGAGAAATGGGTAACATCATCCGCATATGACTATCAACATTTTTGTGATGAGAAATGGGTAACATTATCCGCATATGATACATGTCATAAGGGTATAAATGAAAGAACAGGTTATTGATGTATATGATGAATAAGAGTGGTCCTAAGACAGACCCCTGTGAAACACCATGTAGAATTTTCTGTATTTCCGATTTGCCGCTCTTTGGAAATACATATTGTTTCTCTCCGGTCATATATGAACCATAAAATTATAGTTTTACGAGAAGCAGGTCATGAATAAGAGACATAATTATATTTTGTTTTGGCATTTCTATGACATTTCGATGGCTGACAAACAACTAGAGCACTGAAATCACCGGATAATTGTCAATAGTGACCGCTCCGTATATTTTGCCTTATAAAAATTCCGTGTTTGTTCCTGTTGTCTGTAGATAGCGGTCTCGTGGGTCGATAGTGTCTTGGGTTTGGGTGAGTCCGGGTATCGATTCGACAGCGCATCTAATTAAAAGTCCGAGCACGTTCCTCTCTCGACTCCGGTGACACTGTTCCTGGATTCACTATAGCAACAGACTTCGTGTATAGAGATATTTTGTATTGTTACCTAGTTGGGACTTCTACGAGAATATCAACTCATCGATTTTTCGAATTTAGAAATTTTATATTTCAAGAACACCGGATATGTAGAACGCATTACAAATTTCAGACAAATTCTCAACAATCCGGAAAATTCTGCGATCAACTTTTCTCACTGATCTATGGAGAGCAAACCTTTTTGGCAAAAAAGCTTTTTAAGTTTCTGTTTCCATCAACGATCAAAAATGTGGGAAACTTCTAAAGAAAGGAAGAAAGAAAATCACCACAATGAACACTCTTCATGAAGATATACCATACCTATAGAAAAATTCCTTCCGGGTAAACATTTAGTTATACAAAAGTCACTTTTTATTAATCAACACGCTTTTATTACCTTCACCTGTATGTATGTATGTATGTTTGTTTGTTTGTTTGCTGGAGATCTATATTTGACAGAATTATCGTCATCATTGCTTGATCTATTCGCGGGCAGATGGCGCTGTACGTATCTAACCTCCCTGATATAATGTAAACTCACTACATATAATTTCTTCATTTGAAAAAAGGATTTTTTCATTATTACTCGCGCCTGCTGCCTTATTTGTAACCCTCCTTTGCGCGCCTGCTCTTTGGACTTGGCAGCTGATTTTCAGGCTCCCTCTATCTCTATCTATATCAATTGTCATTTTTCTAAACAATATACGGCTGAGTGATCCCAAAGTTTAGAAAAAATAAATATAATTTAAAAAGACTGAAAAACACGCTTTTATAGCATACGAAACTGAAAAATGAAAAATAAATATAGCAGTTTGAATTTAGTTGTTTGTTTCCAATTACGCTGCAATGCAAAGTCTGAATGGATTTTGATATATTTTTTCAGGTTGATGGATCCCAAAAGAAGAACCCGAAAAACGCAAAGTTTTGTCTAGAAAACAAACTAGTTTCTCATGAAAATATCGAGTACTCTCACGAAATGTCCTTTTGCATGTGTTGCAGAAATTCTGAGCTGACTTACAATTGGATTCCCCTGAAAAACGGTTATGTTAAGCTAACAAGGGGCTTAACAATACTCCAGTTAAGTGCGCTCATAGCTCCAGGGCATTATTTCCATGACTAAAGCTTATAGAGAGCGTCTGCATGGCGAAAAGAACGTACTTTCTGAAGCTTAATTTAACGTGAAATATTCGATTCGAAATCACCCTCTACTTGAACAGGTTGTAAATTGATTTCGGCCTGAGTCATCCAACATTACCATAAATGCAGAAGCATGTTGCTAATTACTGAAGTAGGTTCAAGGTTAATGGAAGCAGAGTAATGTACGTAAATGTGGGTGTACGTGTCCTTGTTCGTTTATATACAACTTCTTGCATAATAGCTCGAAATAGTGACTGATTCTCACTATTAAGCTAGTCCTTTCATAACGAATGTTATGTTATGTTAAGAGAGAACATATTATTTTGCTTCCTGAAAAAAAATATCGTTATACAAAACACGAAACTCGAATTCAGTTTGGACCCAAACATTAAATGAAATTTCTTTGTTTTGTGGAGGAGAAGCAAAAACTGTAGACCATTTTCATTTCCATTTTCCACAATCTTAGAAAAATCTGTACTCCTGATTGAAACCAGAGACTTCGTTTATTGACATTTTAAAATTTATAACCTGAATCTGAAAAATCAAGAAAGCTTCTCAGTTTGCTCATCATTGCACTTCAGTAAATTGATTGACATTCGTTCATTTTTCAGATTGTTGAAGTTTATAAACCCAAAAAACAGTAACAATGACCCCCAAAAAAATGTTCGGAAAATAAAAGCATTCGCTTAGCATTCGTTATGACCCGCCATAGAATCCTTAAAGGACAAGCTAACGCCATCTATCGGATGATTGAATTCACAAATATCAAAGATAAACGAATAGTCCAACGACTATTCAGCAGTGAAAAACGCCGAGTACTATTTGGATGAGTTTCAGAGATGGAGCATTGCAGGGAGCAGTGAATAGAGTCGAAAGGACTTGAAAAATAAAAAATAAAACTGAAAAAATGTTTTGTATCTTTGGTAGTTTGGAACTTTTCAGATTACCCTCATATCCAATATAGATCTCATCAGCATTGATGCCGGTTTGAATTATCGGTACGATTATGAATTTGCGAAATTTACTAAAAATAACAAATAATTGTGTTTGTAGCTGAATGATGAAAACCGTAATATAACTTATAACTATGAAAATAATGTGAAGACATTTCTTCATAGTTGAATGCTCAAAATGTACACAAAGAAAGAGCCTACTATAACACAAATCATAATTTCAATAAAACATCAAAATAGTCTAATATAAATAAGTTTATTCGTTTATTCGCAGAAGTATTCAGAACTGCTGCCTTCTTGTGCGTGATATTTTCGAAATTTTGTTAAAAATATCGAACCATTTTACTCTACGAATTTGCTCATACTTGGTGATGAATATTTTTTGCATATCATTATTACAGTACATACATTAGTCCGACATGAATAACTTGTGAATAACATAACACCTCGACACGTGTCGAGGTGAATTTCAACATTTTCAAGACGGATAGTTGTTTAGAATCTTCAGATGATGTTGTGCTGCAGGTTTTTCCGAGTTTTCCTGCAGAATGTTCGTATAAACATGGGTCCGCAAATCTTTCGTTCTCAAGATACAGGGTGGTGAAATAAAAATAAAAAAAAGTTATTCGTAAATATCTTAAATATCCTTCACCTAATTTTGTTGTAATTTGGCAATGGTATTTATAACATTTATTGAGTCCAGCGGCGTCTCGAGCGGGATTTGAACGAATATTTTTGACTCAAAAATGTACGCCACTGACTTTTGTGCAATTTTTATTATTACTTTGGATTGAGCAATTAGAAATACAACTTTTTTGTCTCTCGAATTTCTTTCGTATGTTGCTTAGTTTTTAAGAAAAAAAATTGACCTAATTGCATATCCCTGGACCTCACAAGGAATAATATGGGGAATTAAGNGGTCCGCAAATCTTTCGTTCTCAAGATACAGGGTGGTGAAATAAAAATAAAAAAAAGTTATTCGTAAATATCTTAAATATCCTTCACCTAATTTTGTTGTAATTTGGCAATGGTATTTATAACATTTATTGAGTCCAGCGGCGTCTCGAGCGGGATTTGAACGAATATTTTTGATTTAAAAATGTACGCCACTGACTTTTGTGCAATTTTTATTATTACTTTGGATTGAGCAATTAGAAATACAACTTTTTTGTCTCTCGAATTTCTTTCGTATGTTGCTTAGTTTTTAAGAAAAAAAATTGACCTAATTGCATATCCCTGGACCTCACAAGGAATAATATGTTTGTTTAAACATTCCGTCTTGAAATTACCTGAAGAATCGTCTGTTGAATTTATGGTACATACTTAATTAACACCCTGTACATATCTCAGGACACGTTCCACACTTCAATTTATATACCTACTCCTGATTTCTCAACCAATTTTTCTGTTGTTTGTCCAAATACATTTTGTTGTTGTTTCTCAAGTTGTATTTCTTTCTTCTTTTATATGTTTCTATCAAATAATTTTTCATCTATCAATGAATTGGTGGTTGTAGCCATTACTACGCGGTAGAAAATCAGTAGAGAAAATGAGAAATAAAACTAATATTGTATTAATTATCATGTGTTTCGCCACATTCATATATTGCGACTTCGAGTGACATAAAGCAAAGATGGCAATGATAAAATTTATTCCAAATTGAATAAAATCCAAATCAAATAAAATCAATTCGTTCAATTACTTTTTACTGGTGTAATCATAAATTATATCTCACATTCCGATCATTGAAGGTTATGAAGCATGTAATTTCTTGAATATTCTCACTTCATCTCTTTTTCTGTTACCATCATGTTGACATCCAGCCGGGCTTCATGGGGGTAAAATAACGAATAGCAATAATCTAAAATGAATCTATCAGATTAATATACTAAATGAAACATGAAGGAGCCCGTATTTTTTATCCATTTTTGTTAATATATATGGGTGCCGGAGGCTTGAGTTGTTCGAGCCGGCAAAGTAGGTATTGATTTGAAGTGTGTATTCAATTACCACCGTATTTTTCCGCTATCGCGAAAAAACAAAACAAGACACGAAATTACAGTGAATCTGGAAGAATCCCTCATAACGTTAAATAATGGGCTCATTTAACAATTTTTTTTATTTCATAATTTGAAAGTTTATGTTTTAAATAGTACATCTGCAAAAAATCTGAATTTTCACTCTTTATCTTCCCCCTCAAATTAATTATTGAATGTTGGCGTTCACCGAAACGGGGCGTGGTCGAATTTGACGTCACATCAGTCGACTCGGCGACAAGAGAATACAAAATACGTGTGCTAAAGCCGTAGAAAGTAAGTTGTGTGTTGTTTACTGCAGTGTGTCAACTGCGTGAATATGAATAATGATAAAAAATGACGTTACAAGTATTGCATCGTTCCTAAATGCAAGAATTCTTCGGTAACTAAGTGTTTATTAACAGTTTTATAGGATTAACATAGTAGCTAAAATACGTTGAAATGCTTGCAACTGATACCAATTCATTTTATAGAACGACACCATTTTAAATGATAGCGATCCGGGATACTGAAATTAGATGAGTTGAAAATATGAAATACCGCACATATAGTGATATTTACAGCTGAAAAGTACATAAATATTATAACATTATATTATTCAGAATAAAGTGAGTTAAGTTTGTGACTAGAAAATTAATACGTCGATAGAGTGAATTTTGGTATAGTTAATAATTTTACCGAAAACATTTATAAATGAGTGGCGCGCTTAAATTTTGCTAATATTAGGCTATATATTTGTCAATAAAATTTAATTTGCGGTAAAAATATCAATCTTTGAAACATAAACAATGTCTCCAACAGTTCTATGAGTGCAAAAGTGAAATTTTAAATTGGCTTCAACCTTTCTACTTCTTAGTCTTCAGTTGGTGACATATCAATTATATTTTCCTAGTGTCCAATACAAAATTACTTCTTGCGTCGTCAAGAAAACATTTTTAACACTTTTTTATTTTATCGTTATCGTTTTCAGCTGTATTATATTTCATAACGCTTACTTGGAACTACTAAAAAATTCTTATAAAACTGTCTTCTGATTATTTTATAGGTATCGCTTAAATATGTTGCAAAAATGCAGTAAGGGAAGTCTTTACAAAACTACTTTTTAATATTGTTAGACAAATTTTATAGTAACTGCCAAAATGTTTATAAAACTGTTTTGTAGTGTTTGTTAAAGGCCTTACAAAATAATGATAATAACTATAATGTTTTATGAAACGGTGCCAATTTCCTATTTATAGCAGTTCCATAAACACATTGAAAACATTTCTGGGAGAAATATAGTTTTATAATTTGTTTCTCCGAAATGTTTCCGCAGCTATTATAAAATACGAAATTGCTAGTTGGGATCTTACCTTTTAACGTGTGATTCCTAACACGGTTGCAGAATCATCTAATGTTCAACAATTTGTCAAAATTGAATAATGGATTTCTTCAGTTAAGATCCTATAGTAACACAACAACAATTCGAATTCATAAACAAATATAATACTGAAAATACCGTGCTCGACTTCGTGGAACAAGCAAAAGGGCCTTGGACAAATCTTTGAGATGTTTTGCGGTAATTATGGACTTGTGTCGCATAAAATCCTATTGGAAAAAATTTTGTAATTACGGTATTAGAGGTCATGCTTTGAAAGTGATGCAAAATTATTCTAAAGAACGAACACAAATTTTTAAGATCGCTAGCAAGCATAGCGCAATATCACAAATCAATGTGGGTATACCTCAGAGAACAGTACTTGGCCCGACCTTTTTTTTTCTTGCTTACATAAACGCAATAAAGCAGATTAATAAATTTAACGGTCATGAAGTGTGTTATTCTGATGATACGGGTATGATCTTCACTGGTGGAAGTTGGGATGGTTCCGAAGTTGACCTAGGAAAAATTCTCCGCTGGCTGGATGATGATTCATTCAGTTTGAGTGTAACGAAAACACAATTTATGAATTTTTTTACTCAAATCAGATGATCAGCCGCATATTGATAAACAAATTGCACCAAATGTCCCACACAAAAAGTTTCAAATGTAAATGCCCGGTCATAGAAAAAACAGTATTCATTAAATATTTGGGTATTGTTATTGACCAACATATGAGATGGGACAAACAAGTATTATATATTACATCTGAATCTATTGTTTTCAACAGAATTGGTGAGTAGAGTGTACCCAAGAAATTACTGATTTGATAATTCTCTATTGTTTTGGAGACCTACATTCTGCTTTTTATTCTTTATTCAAACCCATTTCGTGACAATCTCCCGCAAATAACACGAAAAGGCAACCCCCTCCTGGTTTGCTGAACGCAATTTCTCTTGCCGTACTGTGGAATTTTCATCTAGCCCATATGTTTAAACGTTGAGGAAAAGTTCATTCACTTTCCCTCTATTGAATAATTCATATATCGATCTACCTCAGTCTGACCTTTCTGCTTTTCTCATATTAAGTAGCTTCCCAGTTTTCGGCCTACAACTCAAGGTCGGAATAATATTCCCGAATACGAATTTGTCTCGTAGGTGTGCTTCTTCATTTGTCATCCATTAGAAAATAATAAAAGGGGTGGTGGCAAGTTCGGGGAAGGACACCACGACGAATAACGATCCGGGGACAGAGTCCGGGTGCTCCGGAGTCCCGGAATGGGCGAGCGCGCGCTTGCTTTCAGGTGACGGAGCAGGTGGCGCGCATGCGCCACAATAAAAAGTAAATATCGTCCTTGGAAAACGGGTGCATCGGCTGAATTTGCCTTGCAAATGAGCCAGCCCTTGCTTATTTGCGAGATTGATGAACTTCAAATAGACGTAGGGTATTCGATGATACGGATTCTGAAACGCCGGACTGATAATATCCTGTTCCTGGTTTGCTTGCATGACGCAAACTTTCAGAGGGTTGATTATGAGTACAAATGAAATTCAATTTCATCATTTAATATTCGTAAAAGTTTCAGAATGTGCATGAGAGTGTTTCTTTTTCAAGCAATATTTTTGTTGTTGTTGAACGCAAGAAGTTTAGTGATCCAATTAATTGATCAAATGTTGGAGAAACGATCAAAAATGTTCAAAAATGAATAAATCAGTTTTTTGCCAACATTTCAGACCTTATTTAATCCATCAACAAGGCTTTACAATAAAATAATTTCATGAAGAAACAATATACAAGCCAAATGAGTTCTCTTTTTGGTGACCCAAAAAATAATAAGTCGGTTGGTATCTTTGAAATCAGAGCGGAAGAACTAAATTCAATTTTACCTTTCAAACCTCAACCATTGCTGATTATTATAAACAAATGTTTATCAATGGGTATCTGAACTGACGCGTTTGAAAGACAATCGTAACTTCAATCTATAAAAAACGGCCGATTTTGTACCGGTCGTCCAAATTCCAATAGTGAACTACATGTGGGAACGGGACCTTGCACACATGCCTACCGGTGATCGTCGCCGGTAAAATACCGGTGAGCAGCCGTCCACTGCCACTGTATCGCCGGCAGTACCGGGAAGTAGTGGCGTACATGACTAAATACACTCTTGCATACTTACCGGTTTTTTACCGACCATTCCAGTCTCGAATGCTCGGTGAAATTGTAGTTACTACGCATTAACTTCGTTTTGGTAGTGTGTGCTAATTACGACAACAAAGCAACTAATTGTTTGACCGATAAAAATCCGGTGAGTGTGCAAGCACCCGCTACCAATAAAATATCGGCCGATTTTATACTGACCGTCCAACTGTGTCTGCAACTAGCGTAAGATACGGTATTACAACGCGGAACTTAGTTTTCCGAGTACTTTTAAATTCATTAGAAATTATTCAGAGGAGATTTATGAAACTAATTGATTCAAAAAATGTATGCTCTCCAACAGATCGACTGTATAAGGAATGTCCTGTCATAGACCTCCGACGACTATACTATTTTTGTAAAAATGTAAAATATCACTTTAGTGAAAATAAAGCACCAGTCCGAAATCACAAATATAACACTTCTTCACTGCTGCAAAATTTTATGATACAATACCGGAAGCGATAAGAAGTATACTTCATGAGTCATTGTTTAAAAAAGAATTTAAAACATTCATGTTAGAAAATGATAGAAATTTCGTAATGAATATTCTACATTGAAGTTTATGAAACAGGTCCTTCACAAATATTTACTCATTTTGTTTTTACACGCTTTATATTAGCTTCACCTCTATGTATGTATGTTTGTTTATTTGTTTGTAACTCTCAAGCTCGGGATTTGTATCTGACAGAATCATCGACATTATTGCTTGATCTATTCGCGAGCAGATGGCGCTGTACGTGACCTCTTGATATAATTCGAGCTCACTTTACATGTATTTCTTCATTCGAAAAAAGTATTTTTCTATTAACACGCGCGCCTGTTACTTTTATGTAACCTTCCTTTGCGCGCCTGCTGCCTTGGGTTTGATAGCTGATTTTCAGGCTCTCTCTCCGGAATCAAGCGCCCGTCGCTTTTTTCAAAATAATACTAGATAGTATTTTTCGTTTCTTATTGTTTTGAGCTTATTTAAAAAATGTTTTTTCAACTTTTCAGCTCGATGTTCTTCAAAAGCGTGTTTTTTAGTTTTTTAAACTAGGTATATTTATTTTTAATTTTTTAGTTTCGTGTGCTATAAAAGCGTGTTTTTTATTTTTTTAAACTATATTTATTTTATCTAAACTTTGGGATCAATCAACCGTATATTGTTTACCAAATTGACCATTCATATTTTCCGATTCCG
>NW_019291655.1:23580-68709 GCF_000500325.1 Leptinotarsa decemlineata
CATTCCCATATTGGTGTGACACTTTAGATGCACTCTGAATCCAGTGGCGTAGTGATTTTTTCAATAAAAAATCGCTAATAAAATATCCCGATTTTCGACTAAGAAAAAATATCGTAGTGCCCTGAAACTTTATTTACTAAACATTTCAAATTTTGTCCCAAGGTAGACCCTTCAGTAGGTACTTGACTTTAAAAAAAATTATTAAAATCGATTTACAACTTCAAATTTTAGGAGGGTGTTTCCATTATAAATGGGTCACACTGTAGGTACGCACGAGACTTATTTTTAATTTCACAAATACTGCAACAAAAAATATCGATGTTAGTAGAGAGCTTGTTCGCATTACGACACATCAGATTGATTGGTGATTTCAACATTAAGTTAGTTTGTGCCCTTTTGCATAAAAAAGTATCGATGTGCCTAGAAGATATTCTTGGAACAAAGATATCAATTTTTGATAATAGTACAGGACTATCCAATTTGCCATTCAATAGCTTATATAGAAATAAAACAGATGCCTGATTTTTTCTTTTTCTAAGGCTACAAAGTCAAATCTGCATAGCAGATCAGGGTAATCACAGTTTCTTGGAGGATAAGTTCCGGTCATTCTAAAAGTAAGAAATTTTAAAAACTTCTTTTGAACTCTATCAATTGCTGATGTGTATTGATGGTATATGGTATTTCATATAATGGACCCATGGAGGTTAACATATTATGAAAATTTTTGCAGTTCCTTATTATAAAACCGTATGCTTGGTAAGCTGAATTTATAATATGATTAATATGGTAGTTGAAAGTTAGTTGATGATCAAAATAGATTCCTAGATCCCTAATAATCTCAACTCTTTCCAATATAATGTTGTCCATGTGGTAAGGAAAGTCTAGTGTATTGAGTTTTCTACTGAATGTAACAATTTTACATTTAGATATATTCAAATGGAGGCGATTCTTGAGACACCAATTTTGTAAAAGATCAATCTCCTTTTGCATAATGTTACAATATCTAAACTGTTTACAGATGTATACAGTTTCAAATCATTAGCATCAATTTATTGCAAGTTATTGAGTTGCACAGATCATTAATAAATAGTAAAAACAATAAGGGACCAATATTGGATCCTTGCGGGACTCCGCTGGTTGCTAAATACACATCTGAAGAAAAGCCGCGATAATAGACGTATTGATTATGTCCGCTAAGGTATGATTCCGAAAGTTGACAATAAATTTCATTGAAACCCATGCAAGAAAGTTAACAAATTAGTAACTTATGTATTGTATTGTTTTTGTATTGTAACCATTACACTATATTTTATGACTAATATTATATGTACCGTGGCACGCCTAGGCACTTCATTCAACTTATTCCCTTTATAAAAAGATGTTCTCTTACTCTTGTGATATTATTATTTATCCCCATATATTGGAAAATAATATGAAGAAAAACTGAAATAGAACTTACCAATAGCTGCAAAGCTGGTTTTCAGCTATAATATCCCAAGGACATTGATAACTAACGAAATAATTTTATCACAGTTTTCGAAAGCACGTTATTTGGTAACATCCCGACGCCGAAGGCGGAGGGATGTTACCTAAAATAACGTGCTTGAGGAAGTTGTGATAAAATTATGATGATGGTTTCATTGGTTATTTCGACACACATGACTAGAAATAGACAAATTTGATAGGATAATTTTTTTGGCAAAAAATTTTCATCTCAATATCCCACGGGATCAGAATCTGCGCGGGTGAATTACTTATATGCCGTGGAATATGCCTATAGGATTGTGGACGAAAGCTATCGTATATGACTTGAGCGATCATTTGACAGTGAAATTGAAAATACTCGAATTTGTTATAATGTTCAACGACTAAAATTAAAACTTTAAATTGCTCCTGTGCAAAGCCGAAGTGAGTCGATAGTTAGTAAATAATTATTTTATTTTCATTTCAGATTTCTGAATACCATCCCATTCTTGCGAGGTGAAGATAAATCACACAGAAAAATGTGACACGAAATGAACGAAAATGCAAAGGGAAAATGTCTTCAATCTAGAGAATACCAGTGAAAGTGATTTTGTGAAACGTTGAAATCGAGTATAGACGTGGAATTTAGTATTTGAAATTGGCATGTACTGTAAATACGAGGGACAATAACGCCAGTAGGTACATCTATCTGGATCAAATTCATTATGATTCATGAAACATAGTGAAGAAGAGTTTTATCAACACGGTTTGAATCTGAACATTCAGTCAGTTTTGCTATCAGTTTTACTTAAAATCACTAAAAGCTCACATACTTAAATACAAGCAAAGGTTGGGAACAATTCATCAAATGAGTAGAGAATTATCCACCATCAGTCAAGTAAATGACCCTTGTCTTGAAGTCAAACCTCTAAAAAGGTGCACCACAAGGTGGGCTATTCGATTTGTGGGCGAGACTGTGCCTCTTTGTCCCACCCTTGACGCTTTTGTTTCCCGATCATTCATCTGAATTGAAAACCACAAGATGATCATTAGCATATAAAAAACTATGAATGGAGACTCGTTTCATTCAAATGAAGGTTATTTCACAGCTCGGCGACATATTTTTTCCGGGAAAACAATTTACGGGAGTTTAACTACAAGTCAGATAGCTGTAACATGGAAGAAGACGTGGGTGAGTACAAGAATTTCTTTTCTTTGTTCTTTCATTTTAGTATAAGAGAGGTGACTTTTATTTTTCCTCAAAAAATAATCATTTATTCATAAATTTATATTTTGTCCCTTCGAAGTAGTTCCCTTTAGATAAAATGCAATTGTGCCAGTGCTTTTTCCAATCTTCGAAGCAGTTGTGATATGCATTTTCATGTATGTCCTTGAGCTTTCTCAGCGATTCGGGTATCTTCAATCTTGGGAATAGGAAAAAGTCACAGGGGGCCAAATCTATCGAATACGGTGGCTGAGGCATGATTACGGTGTTGTTTTCGGCCAAAAAATTACGAACAAGCATGACGAATCTTCCACCACCAAACCGTTATTATTAACATCGCGTTTCAATCATCAAGTGATCATCTTCAGAAGGAGGATTGAACAGTTTAATCTTTCTCTTGATGATGATCACTTAGTGATTGAAACACATGTCGAGGTGTTAAAAATAACGGTTTGGTATTGGGATGGAACTCCAGTAATATTGAAGATTATATAGTTTCATGATGATATCAAGGAAGTCTTTTGCAGAAAATGTCGATCTAGCAAACTATAGTTTCATTGATCTCGACAAAAGTTTCATTTTGTTTCTGTTTCGGCGGTGTATTAGAAAACCACAACATAACGCTGTTTTGCTTTTGAACGTCAACTGTTTCTCAAATAAGAGTTTCAAAACTCTAGTTCTGCTTTCGAACGTCAACTGTTTAAACAAATAAGGGTTGAAAAAAAGTTGTATAAATTCACTTCTGAGTTTTTTGCTATTTTTCGTTTGGTACAAAATCGATCTTCAGAATATTGAAGTTGAAAACGAAAATATCTCCGACTAATGATTCAGATGTGAAAATAAAAAGCTGAAGTAAGTTTCATGGGAGTTTCATGAGAGTTTTAGTGATAGTATACGCCTTACTGGAAAATCATTGGAAAATAAATTTGGAATTAAATTAAAGATCTTCTCACAACACAACAGTTGGAAAGTTAGACGTGAAATGTACGTGGTAGCTTTCCGGCTAACCAAACTCACAATTATTATTATTATTATTTTTTTATCGTAGTATGCGCTGGTTAAGCCCTATCCCCCGAAGCCCCGATACATTCGGGAGGGCGCGCCAGCATTATCAACTAATGACCACTCCCCACACCGTGTGGTAAGTGATCATTGCGTCCGAGAATCATCTGCCCTGTGCAAGCGGAATGAACCAAGAATGACAGCCTTCTGCATCTGTCCGGCGAGGATTTCTGCCTTAGTGCGGCAAGCCGATATGATTTTGAGATTCAAGAGTAGAAAGGGTATCATTCCACCAAGGACTCCAATAATCAGAACAACCATCTTGATATAGTGATCTAGATAGTTTGTGGAGTTCGTAGAGAAAATCTCTATATTTTATCCGTTTTCTCTCCCCTTTTCGGGTGATATCCAGGAGCTGAAAACACCATGACAAATATCGCTTTGCTCTGGTGGTCGAGAAGGACTACATCAGGCTTATTAACTTGTTTGACTCTGAGAGAGGGGAACGAATAGTTCCAATAAATTCGATACTTCTCGTTCCCCACAACGGATTCAATATCCCCTGGAGGGTAGGGCAATACCGGTGTCTCGTCAATTCCGTAAGAGTGTCGTAGATTGTAACATAGCACTCTTAGGGCCGCGTTATGTCGATTTATATATGCCGAGACCGCATATGTTGGACATGCTGATAGCAAGTGCATTAGGGTCTCAGGCGCCTTGCGGCAGGCCCTGCACCTTATGTCAGGAACCTCTATACCCATCACGCGACTGCGGTAGACTAAGGTGTTAAAGACACCATCCTGGCAACCCATGATGAACCTCTCAGTTTCCGACTCCAGCCCACTCGACCTGAGAAAAGCGAACGTCAGGCGCTTTGATAAGCCAAGGTCTCCAATGTTATTGAAGAAGACCCCATGCATTGGACATTCTGTCATGTAGACACTCCAAACTCAAAAGTCCACGGCCTCCCTGTTGTCGGGGGAAGTACAACCGTGTAACGGATGATTTGGAATGCAAACTCCTATAGAGATGCATCATTTTTCGGCTCTTTACGTCGAGTTGATACAGCTCCTCCCGAGCTGGTTGCAGCAACTTCCCCAACAGTTCCGATGACCAGATCTGTCGAAGTTTGTGCTGTTACTTGCCGCGGAGAGAGTTTCTCACTGCTGTTACCTCCTGTGAGTGGCGTTGTTCCACCCCGAGGTAAGTAAACATCTCTCCGGCATCCAAATGGTGTAGGATACTTCCCTCTATTATTATTATTATTATAATTATTATCTTCCTGTCTACGTACAGCCTTTGTATTCACTCAATTCTTAATCAAATAATTTCTTGCTATGAACTATTCTATCTATGTTTATTAGTAGCTTTCACAGCATAATTCTCGAAAATATAAACGGAACAAAGAAAACTATCGGTAAGGCTACATTATCACGTTGTCAATAAATGTGAGTATACCACGGCAAAGCCGTATCGGTACAAAAACTCGTCAGTTGAAGTATCAACATTTATTTCGCAGTTTGAAATTAAAGGACACGTAGCAGCATATAAAACGAAGTTTAAAGCAAATTCCGAAGTCGAATAACATTACAATCAATTGTCTGCAGTAAATTTATGACTACACCGAAAGAAACTTCGCGAAGAATGTTATATAATCTACCTTCATCATGTTCAGAATGCAAAAAGTAGAGAGCGGACGACGAGTTACTTCCAACAAAAAATAATTAAACAGTTTCATTCATTAAAACCACGAATCCGATTTCGAATTTGAAAGTAACCCCGACGATGCGGTGCAGTCGTTCACTTCGGTTCGAATTGTTTGATTTAACTTTAAAATGTCCTTACGGTTACTTTGTAGCATATGTGGGTTTTAAGTTTAAGAAATAATTTTAACAGCTCCAATAACGACTATTTCTTTCAATTCCTCATTTCAATTTGATTCATTTGATTATCTCAAATTGATCACCATCAATTAGGTTGTGGACACTTCAAAAGTGCCCAATTCAGCCCGCTCTTCACAAGGACGAATGCTGCTCAAAATTCACCAGTTTATAGAATGCTCAGAATCTTCACCGAATATTGCAACAATATTCAATATTTTGAAATCTCTTCAAATGCAAGATGACAAAAATTTTCATTGATAAGTTGTGATCATTTCTGTAGTCTCTGTCACTCTTGTAATAATTATGTTATCCTTCAATTATACAATCTATTTTTTTCCTATTCGTTTTTCTCAAATCATATTTGAACTAAAATTATGAAGTGGGTTCTCTATTGGGTTGTTCGTAACCCCTATATTGGTAAATACATAAATGAATAAATAAACGGAAAAACAAAAAAGAACCTGAATTTACATTATATTATTTCGCCCTTCCCGTTCAAAGTAAAAGATGGTTCTTTCATCCACAACACTAGTAGTATTACTATATGTATTTTGGAGGCCTTCGCTAATATGTCTGTTTGAACTCAATAAACTCAAATACTACCAAAGAGATTGTCATAAGATTTCCACTAATTGATGAAATGATTCAAGTGAAAGGTTCGTGTGTATAATTTGTTAATATTTTGTGTGAATTGGTTGAAATAAGACTGTGTCGTGATTGGAAGATTTTTGGCTTCCTAGTTCTCTATCTGCATACAAAAATTTCCGAAACTTTCATAAGAAAAAATGCATTTGAGTTTTAAATCTGTTTTTTAAGCGAAAACTCTCAAAAATCGAAACTTGTGCGAGCTAAAGACTTACGAGGTCCTACCTTCAAACGTGTGATTCCTACCCCCGGTTCACACAGCGGTCGATTGGGTGAGTGGAGCAAAGCACCCACGTCAACCCGACCGGCTACCGAACTCTTTATAGAGATGTGTACATCATGAATGAAAGTTACTTTCAGACCGTGAAAAAACTACTTATACATGAACATTGAATTATACGAAAAACACATTTTCCAAACATTCGTTGTGGAATTGAATCAGATATCATTCACAGGATTGTTACATTTCACAAATGTAACAATGGTAGTGAAATTTCACTACCATGGAACACTGGCATCCTCATTGGCGTGAATCCGATGTTTCGGAATAAGACACTTGCCTTATTGCCTCTTCAGCACCAATTTGGACCACATTTCAAAAATGAAGGCACTCAGTTCATTTATATAATAAAGACTTCAAGTCAGAAAAGACTTGAGTCTACTCATGTGAAGATGACAGTACGTGAATCTTGTTCAAATTGAAAGGAGATATTTTTAGGAGGGATATGTATCGGGATTGCAAGGTTTTTGAGTTACTAAATCACCATAGAGAACTGCATAATAAATTCCTATATATCTCAAAAACTGTTGAATTCCATCGATGCGGTATACATTTTTCATTCAAAATTTGAATTTGAAGAATAATAAAGTTTCAACAATCCTGTCAATCCCGTCAAAATAGGAAGGTCGCCCTTCTCAATTCCATCTGAAATAAAAGAAATTATTTCATATAGTTTGGAAAAATCGAGAACCTACGAATTATGGCTAAAAAACTTTTTTTTCGCTATATTCAACAAAGACCCTGCATTTCCAAAAGGAAGGATTTTTAGGTGATATTTCTCTCAGTAGGTATGTATAGTTCATACATCGAGAGGAATCTGCAGTTTCAATTTGGTGTTGTAGTTGAAAAACACTCGGTATGTTAGGGTTCACTGGTTCCAATTCAAAATTTTATGTTTGGGTACTTTTCGTTCTATCAAGTATTATTTCATAGAAACGTGCTAGAAGTATGATAATTTGCATTAGATAACCTTGACATTCCACATTAGATTGTTGTAACACAATTAAGAAATGATTGTGACAAATATTATTCATTTAATTGAATAATAAAAATCAGTCTCCTTTATAACAATTTAATTAGTGCGAAAAAAATGGTGATTATGAAACCTCGTTCTTGTAATAAACAAACTACATAAGTGGATTCCTTAACTCACATAAGATTGAAGTGGATATATTTCATAGTGGAAATTTTAGATATACCTCAATTTCAAATCTTACCAATGAAAAGGCGTTTCGTACAAAGGAATCAACTAGATGAGAATATCAAGTAACAATGACATATTTCACCAACATCAACTACGAAAGCACTCCAATAATAAAGCTTCAAGAATTTGGAAGCCTGATTTGATTCAGTATCATAATCATTTTTCGATTTTTCGACTGACTTGTTACTCTTTTTGATAACAATTTAATAACAAGTTACAAAAAAACACTTGTGTATACTCCGCACTTTTTCCTGAAAATTTTTTATTCCTTATTTTTATCCTTCTCCTTTTTTTTTTCTCGAAAGAAAACATGTGTGTGATTCAAAGTTTAAGAATGATTATTACTTATTTTCCAAAAAACAAACGTTAATGTTATTCTATAGGTTTCACCCAGTGACAGAAACCCGATTTACTCTGGATAGCTTGCCTAATCACGCTAACAATAATGGATTCTAAACAAATGCATATGCAGATGACATAGTTATCTTAAAGACCGGCAAATTTGTGAACACACTGTGCGATAGAGCGCAGGATGGGCTCAAATTGATAGAAAGTAGGTGTAAGGAACACTCACTGTCGATCAATCCCAAGAAGACTGAAATGTTCCTTTTACCAGGAAGATAAGTTTATCGGGCTTAAAACCTCCCGAAATCTTCAAAAGCAACTTAACTTCTCTGAAGAGGTGAAATACCTTGGTACTACCCTCGACAGGAAGCTAATGTGGAACACTCACCTACAGAGTAGAGCAAAAAGAGCAGATGTGGCTTATGAGCAATGTCGGAGGACAGTGGGACGCGCATGGGGTCTTTCACCCTGTGTAGTTACCTAGATCTACACTGCAGTAATAAGACTTATGTTAACATACGGATCCATTGCATGGAGACCGAAAGTTCTACAAGCAACGGCCATCAAAAATTATCTCAAATACAGCGATTGGCTTGTTTAAACATCATAGGAGACATGAGAACAACATCAACTGCGACAATGGAATTAATTACTGGTCTGACCCCTGTTAAGGAGGTTGCGTTAATGGCCATGTTAAGATTGCGCATGGCTGGTGTAAACCTCGAAGTAGGAATGAATCAATTGAGGCTGAGCCTATGGCAAAAGAGCTCACTGCGCAACCTCTGCTGCAGTGATGCGATTGAACCCAGGTTTGTGTTCAATAAACCCTACAAAATACAAATGAAACAGAACACAGAGTCAGATGCTATAAATGCAATACGCATGTATACAGACGGCTCAAAAACCAAAGAAGGCTCAGAATGTGGAGTCTACTCCAGATCACTAAGCCTAAGGATTAAGTATGAAATGGGAAAAGATACCAGCGTGATTCAAACAGAACTGGTTGGTATCTCAATCGCCACAAAAGAAAAAACCAGGAAAGGAGTTTCTGGCAAAAACATAACAATCTGCACTGATAGCAGACAAGCCGTATTAGCATTGAACAGACCTCAGGGCTAGTACTAGAGTGCCAACAAGATTTAGCCAAAACCTCGGTAGATGATAAAATTATCCTGAGGTGGGTTAAAGGGCACGACAGGAGTAAAGGTAATCGCATTGCCAACTTTTTAGCCAAGGAAGCGGCTATAAATGACATGGCACAAATGAGAGTTTTACTTCCAGTTGATACGTCAAGCAGAGTATTTCATCCAACCCACTGAAGATGACTACCGCAGTTGCAGTTGAAACTTTTGGAAATTTCAACCAGAAAAGACCTACATTCCTATAGATACTTTATTGATTTTAACTTTGTGTATTTTTCAGGTTGTGGAAAGTTATAAACCCAACAAACTAAAAAACCTTGAGTGCTCCACAAAACATGTTGCCTTTTTCTTCTGACAACAAACAACTGTCCATCATTACTATCATTTTCAAAAACTACACCTCTCGATTTGATCTCCACAAACTTCATTTGAAAAATATATCACATGTTCCGCTAGTACAGTAGCTTTCTCAAGCTTTCTCGAGGTGAGGTGTAGTTTTTGAAATTACTATGGATCATCATCAAGTAACGGTCGAATCAATCAGAAAATTATTATTATTGTTCAGTGATTTGTTTGAAGGTGGTTGACAGCCTCACAGAAACCAAGCCACCAAACGCGGACTGCGATTCCAAGAATTGAATTTACCGGATACCCTGCGAGTGCGGAATATTATACATCGGTGGAACTAAGAGGCCATTGAAAGTTCGCATTGCCGAGCACAAGAAACACATACAGCGAGCAGAAATCAGCAAATCAGGAGTAGCAGAGCATATTTGGACTCATCAACATAACATTAAGTGGGCTCAAGCTGAAATCATCAAGAAGGAGGAACACTTCTTCTTGTGGCTTCAAAGAAGCCACATATATGTTGTCCAACATTGCAAGCTAGCGTAGAGCTAGCATGGCTAAATGCAAGCTAGAACATATGGAAACCTCTAATCAAGTGGAACACGACCAACTCCCGCTAAACGGTTAGCTCCCGCAAAAACACATGAAGCGGCGAGAGGAAAGAGGGGATAGGTGAAAGCACTCGATTGACCTATATATAGTCAGATCTCGGAGAAATAAGTCCAGTTATGTGCACTAAATCAAAGATCGAGGATCGGATAGCAAGTCTGTACCCTCTGATCAACAGAAAATCTAAAATGAGTTTGAAGAACAAGATTACCATCTGCAACACGATGTTCAAGCCTGCCATCATGTATGCTTCAGGCGTCTGGGACAAGCGGCGGAATATAATATCTCCATTCTGGAGGTATTTCAAAATAAGCTAATGAGGATGATTGTGAATGCTCCTTGGTTCGTGCGGAATGAAGCCATCCGCAGAGATTTGCAGCTGCCTTCCATTCGGCAGTCCATTCAGTAGAGGAATCAGAGAGTTTTTGATAATAGCGCGGAAACTCACGAAAATCCGTTAGTTAGGGAAGCTATAGATTATGCTGTAGACGACTCCTCCCGATATAGAAGGCTCTGTCGAATCAGGCCCTCATGTCCCTCGTTAAAGGTCGAACAAAATTTTCATCCATCCCATGCCAGCCAGGTAGGGGTACCCCGTGAAGGGTGGTACTGATGTCTGAGGACTTCATACTGCCAATATTTCCTCAGTCATGAACCCATTTGTCCTTCTTCGACAGAAATCAGCTAAAAAGGAAAGGGAGCTGGGCTCCAACCTGAATGAACTCAAGACGACGTGCAGTGAATAGGTCCAGTTATCACCCGAAGATGATTGTTAATAAGTAATTTTTTCAATTTTCATCTCGTCCTAATAGTTCAATTTTTTGATTTCTTGGTTGTTGCTTGTACATTATTTCGTTATAATTTCAGTTTTTTTCAGCTAATCTCTTTTTAATTTTTTTACAGATTCTTCCAGGAATGTCAAATCAATTGATATCATACTCGTATTAGACAATAAAAGTCCGAACTAATGAAATATTGTTCAGAGGTGTTGCGTAATCAAAATTTTTCACAGAGAGTGATTCCAATGTACTCATTATTTCATCTGATTCTACACGATTTTCCAACATGCTCTTCCTGATTAGATCCCTTAATAGATTCAAATTTGTCAAAAAGTATAATTGAACAATGACGGGTTGTTTTATCTCGATCAGACCGCGAACTTATCGACAAGGGGGTGAAAACGTCATTGCCTCGAGCAGTCGCTACGCTGCCCTACAGTGGGGAATTATAAATTGGTAGGGGATTTTTGACTTCAGCCACTACATTGTGGCTGACAGCTGCCACGTCAGTGATAAAACCTTAACGAAGTTGAATTTTTTAAATTGAACGGGACATAAATAAATTTTATTACCGTTCCATTTTTTTGTTCAAGACCGAGATGAGGCTGAGGGTTAGGTGAGTATCTACAATAAAACTTCGGGAGTAGGAAAACGCATTCCGTGTAAGGGAGCGGTGAAAGCGGAAAATGACTATTTTAATAATTTGTTCATGTTTCGATATGTGCAGGGGAGTTTAGTAGGAAATGATACGCATTTAGCAAAAGCGGTGATAGGTATTTGGGTTAATCACTTAGATTTTCACAAAATACAGCGGGAAAGATTCGATCTTCACAGACTCTATTAAAATAGAAAAGAATAGAAATTTATTTATACTGAACAACATAATGGTTTTCACTAACAGTTTTTTTTAAAGTTCCTTGCATATAGTATTCATTGAGTACCATTGATACAGTTTAAATCGATATAAAATATAATAATATAAAACAATAAATAATAAAATGACCGTGAAAAGATTGAGACACGTTTGAGTATTCGAAGGAGTTGTCCCTCTGTTATTCTGAATATGTCCACTTCACAGTTCCTCACCATTTTGTTAACTTCAACTGTTTCGAGACATTGTTGAATAAGAGAAAAATTGTTTGAGATATGAAATAGATTGTCTCTTCTTCTCAGTCTTATGTCAGGTACAATAAACTCAATAGTATAGAGAATTTCTGGTACTTTCAGTTTTCTAAGAATGTTAAAAACAAAAATCACTTCCGAAAACTCACGGCGGTCTTTCAAAGGTTGCATATTAATTTCTTGTAATTGGCTAGAATACGATATAAATAAAGGCCAGACGTTGTGTTTCTGGAAAAGAGTGTTCCTAATAATCGTTTCTGGACTTTCTCTATAGTATCAGAATATAAAAAGGTCTTTGGTCCAAATAATACAACCATATTCCAGCTTAGAACGGAGTTAGAGAGTAACAAACAAAGCAAATTTTTCTATAACATTCAGATACTAAGTATTCAATGTGCCGAAAAAAACTGAACACACCAGTAAAAATGATCCCGAAATCTTTCATCTCATTCATTCTCTGTGAATTGGTATGATTAATGAAATAGTCCTTGATAATAGGTGACTTCTTTCGTGTGAAATTTATTGTTTTACATTTAGCTTCGTTGAGAGATAGGTCAGATACTGAAAAGTAAGTAGATAGATTAGTGAGATCATCTTGAAGCATGTCAGTATCTTTTTTGCTTTCGATTCTTCTAAACAGCTTGAGATCATCGGCATATAGGAGAAATTGAGAATGCATGATATACCGAGAAACGTCATTAACAAATAATACGAAAAGGAGAGGTCCCAAAATCTAGCCCTGCGGAACTCCTGAAGTAGCGGTGAATTTGAAGAAAGATACGTTGTTGATATGTGAATATCTCGAACTTCTCTGTGGAGAGTTTCACAAAAACATAATATGCACGATTATAAATTCATCAGGCTGCAAGCTTTGCATAGAAATGATCCAACAAAACGGGTAGAATTTTGCGAAATGTCACTAACATCGACATACGAAGATCCAAACTTTCTGAAAAAAATTATATGGACTGATGAATCACACAAAGAAATATTCATTCGTCGAAATAATCACTTCTGAGCTTCAGAAAATCCCCATTTCATTAGACAAAGCGGATTCCAACAAAAATTCAGTTTTAATGTTTTTGTATGCTCATAGATGATAAAGTTTCTATTTGCATTTATGAAGGACAGTTGAACTCCGAAAAATATTTAGATTTTCTGAGATCGACTGTGAGTGATTCTCTGGACAATTTGCCACTGAACTTGCGTGGGAATTGTTGCTATCAGCTGGATGGAGCTTCAGGACATTGCACTAACCGATATGTTCGAAGATCGGTGGATACGACGTTTGGGTCCTTGGATTTGGCCGCCTCGATTACCGGATCTGACTCCCCCAGATTTCTACCCCTGGGGTCCCTTATGCAGTCCACTGTTTGGACTCTACTTTCGTTTCGCACGTATAATGCTGTATCTGAGTTTCATCCACGAGTAGAGTAATTACCGGGCTCGAAAACGCAAATTTATTGCGCCTCAACTGCACCAACAGAGCGTTGGAAATGTTTATTCGAACGCGTTTCATTTCTACCGTGAGCAACGCGGCACCCAATGTGAGGACTGCTTTCTCAAGCCTAAATGTTGATTCAATATATTGCAAACACATTCTTTTGACATGTTCATAACCTCTGCTATCTCTCTTACTTTAATTCGGCGGTCGTCTAGCACCATCTGGTGAACTTTGGCGATGTTTTCGTCGGTAGTTGCAAGTTTTTGGACGTACCAAACGTTCATCGTCTCCCAAGGTTCTACAGCCACATCTGAATTCCGCTGGCCAAAATTTTACTGTGATAAATGATGCAGAGTCCCCATATACAGAATCCAACTAATCTATCATTCGCGTAGGCGTATTGTCTTTCAAAAAAAAAAATTTGATGACAGCTCGGTACTCGATTTTGTTGGTTGTCTTCTAAACACCCACATCAACCCACTCAAACGACTGTTGCATAACAACTGCGAATCCAAAATGGCTTAAACTTCGGTGAGTAACAGATGAACAATGAAATTCACTAGCTTTTATTTACGAGTGCTGCTCTCTTTATGTTGACGTCGGAAACCTTTCAAACCACCCTCGTATGTCTTCGGAAATAATGACTTCTCGGGACCTTTCTCGACCATAAAATGTTTTTGTATGCTCATGGATGATGAAGTTTTTATTTGCATTTATGAAGGACAGTTGAACTCCGAAAAATATTTAGATTTTCTGAGATCGACTGTGAGTGATTCTCTGGACAATTAGCCACTGAACTTGCCTGGGAAATGTTGGTATCAGCTGGATGGAGCTCCAGGACATTGCACACGTGAAATGAGTATGGCACTAACCGATATGTTCGAAGACCGGTGGATACGACGTTTGGGTCCTTGGATTTGGCCGCCTCGATTACCGTATCTGACTTCCCCAGATTTCTACCCCTGGAGTTCCTTATGCAGTCCACTATTTGGACTCTACTTTCGTTTCGGACGTATAATGCTGTATCTAAGTTTCATCCACGAGTACAGTAATTACCGGGATCGAAAATGCAAATTTATTGCGCCTGAACTGCACCAACAGAGCGTTGGAAATGTTCATTCGAACGCGTTTCATTTCTACCGTGAGCAACGCGGCACCCAATGTGAGGACTGCTTTCTCAAGCCTAAATGTTAATTCAATATATTGCAAACACATTCTTTCGACATGTTCATAACCTCTGCTATCTCTCTTACTTTAATTCGGCGGTCGTCTAGCACCATCTTGTGAACTTTGGCGATGTTTTCGTCGGTAGTTGCAAGTTTTTGGACGTACCAAACGTTCACCGTCTCCCAAGGTTCTACAGCCACATCTGAATTCTGCTGGCCAAAATTTTACTGTGAAAAATGATGCAGAGTCCCCATATACAGAATCCAACTAATCTTTCATTTACATAGGCGTATTGTCTTTCAAAAAAAATATTTGATGACAGCTCGGTACTCGATTATGTTGGTTATCTTCAAAACACCCACATCAACTCACTCAAACGACTGTTGCATAACAACTGCGAATCCAAAATGGCTTAAACTTCGGTGGGTAACAGATGAACAAAGAAATTCACTAGCTTTTATTTACGAGTGCTGCTCTCTTTATGTTGACGTCGGAAACCTTTCAAACCACCCTCGTATGTCTTCGGAAATAATGACTTCTCGGGACCTTTCTCGACCATAATGAAGATCAAATCGAGAACGAAGTCTATTCCCGTAAAGTTTGTATTAGAGGAAAGGGTACAATTCTGGCAATTCTGGTCGTTAACCGAAGAGATTAAGAGGCATTCAGAACTTAAGACCTTAGCAAGGGCTCTATGCTCATTTGTCGGGAAATGACGATTGTCTAAACGACCTGTCTCTATGAGACATTCGACACCTAATAGGGTGATTATAATACTCGTTTTGAGAAGTATTTACCAATTTCGTTATATCTTGCGTTTAATTTCTGAAAATGATGAACGTACTTTTGAAATGAAAATTCACATCCCTATGTTAAGATTTTTGGGAGACTTTGTGGGACGATTTCACGAAAAATTTTAATACAGTTGAACTGAGCAAATTCAATTCAAGTTTTGGGCAAAATCAATTATCCTCTATAATGGTTAAAACTCTTCTTATGATGTGTCAAATGAGAATGATCGAAGATCTCTCTATTGTCGGAGAAAATATAACCGAGGTAATGACAATTTAAGATGCTTCATTTTTCAGATATTTCTATCTAGTTGACATATATTCAGTCCACTTCAAACTCTCTCAACTTTATATACTTAAAAATATGTTATATATTTGAAATATGTTTTTTCCGTTAACCAGATATCGCACCCCTACGAACGATAACCCGCAGAATTCGAAACTTGTGAGAGCTAAGGACTAACGGGGTGCTGCATCTAAATATTTGAATTACGACAGATAATGGCAATGATGAAAAAAAGGCTAAGATCTTCAATTAGATCCCTTTTGATGGTGACCCAATTCGTTTGGAGTCTGAACTGATCAGATGTTATAGAGCAACGAGAAAGAATTTTCCATATACTGAATGACGCAGGATGGTTGAGTATGTATAACAGAAGCAAATTACACGTACTCACTTTCTTCTATGAAATACTGAAATTCAAAAATCCTGAATATCCATATAGAAACGTTATATACGGGACAGATGTGCATAACGTCAATCTTCGGAGAAAAAACCTGACCTTCATTGTCCCGTGGATTGAGCTACCTATTGGGCGCGTCCCCAGGTGGCGGATAAGTGAACGACCAGGGGACTGACAGCCCTGTTCGGAAAGCCAATGAAGCCTTACAGACGGGGTCGTCGGACTCCTGGTCGGTGGCACAAATAAGTAGGGTGAGGGGAACCAAACCTCCCCAAAAGCCTTTGCGAAACATGCCACTGTGGACCAGCCTACCCAAGCTAAGGTGTAAGGAATCTTGCGGACAGCTGAATGGCCGCAGGGTGATATGCGGTTACGAACCATCCCCTTGGGGAACCATGCGAAACCTCATTGTAATCAGCCTTCCTCTGGTAATGCGGGGCTCTGCCAGAGTGACCAACTCTTCCCCTGCTACTAGTGGGAACAAACATGAATGAAGGAAATACAAAAACAGACACAGAAAAAACAAAAACCGATCCCGAGGCTGCACAGAAATGCTCACCCCAATCTATGGCTGTGGCTGGGGATGAACAGAAGCGTCCACCCCAATCTACCGCTCGGAATAAGGCTGGACATGGCAGGTCCCCTCATGATATGATACAAAGACCAAGGTGTAAGCGCATTTGCGGTACCGAGGCCAAAAGGAGAAAGAGAGCGATAGACGCATAGTGGCAGCAACTATAAGTTCATCCTCCTCCTCCCCCACTCCACCTCCAGTAGCAAGAGCACTTCCTGCGGCGGGCGCCAAGAGCTCTGCCTGGAATAATGGCAAGGAACCAGCTGCTCCTGCAGGAAAGCGCCCTTATTTGAGCACCTCCACGGAGGGAATCCCAAGAAGGTTGAAGAAGTCTCGCATTGACAGTAATATCGCTGCACCTTCCAAAACCTCCACAAAGATCGCCGTGAGACATCTCAAGGTTGCCAAAGAGAGTGTGTGTTCGGCGAGTCTTGGCCTTCACCTGCCGATATAAAGGAGAAGTCTCCTAGTGACTGTCGACCTTCCTGGAAAGGACAGAATGGACGATGACCTAGGAGGACAAATCCAAACAGACAGACATTTTTATTGATCATAAAATCACCAATTCATATCGGGTTGACAGGTCATTAAACCTAAAAATACAATTGAAAAATAACATTGCAACAGTAGGACAACATAGAAGTGCAGGTTAGCATTATAATAAATAGTAAATGTTCAAAGTGCATGAATTTTGACAGAATAAAAAGAGTTCATCAGCTCATCTCAGTTCATATTGCAGAGAGAGAAAATCCCTGAATATTATAAAATGTATTCGTGATCAAAAACAACTTAAGACTATGTTTGAATCTGGCCAGGCTTGTTATAGTTTTCAAATCATTTGGTAAAATGTTGAAGTACTGCATACCAGCGTAGTCTGGTGATTTTTTATAACTAGAGTATTTCACCTTTTGCAATCTGAATTGATTTTTTTGTCGTGTTTGGTAGTCATGAATGTCGCTATCAAGCTCAAAGTTATTGTTATTCTTGTAAACATATGTTAATAGTTTATATAAATAAATACCTGTGAAAGTTAATAATTGCTTTGTTCTGAATACTTCTCGGCAGGACTCACGATAGTTTAGTCTGAACATAGCACGGATTATTCTTTTTGTGCCAGAAAAACTCTGTTACTGGAAGTTGCTAGCCCATAGACTTAGATGGTCGAGTAGACGAGGGCATAGTAGACTGCCATTAGCCCTTCTTTGTTCAGGCAGCTTTTTAGGGTATTTATGGCAAAGTATTGTTTATTTAGTTTAGAGCAAATGCTGTTAATGTATTCGTCCTAGCTGAGAGTATCATGTAAAACTGTGCCTAAAAAATTGCATTTGGAATTGAATAGGAAACTATATTGTCTAAATATGATATTTTGGGCGATTATGGGATCTACACAGGGTCTGTGAAATCTTAGTAGTGTTGTCTTTGAGTGGTTCATCATTAGGCGATTTTTGTGACACCATTCATCGAATTCGTGGAGAACCTTTTTTGTTTTAAATATCACTTCATCTTCGTTTATGCTAGATACGAATATAGCTGTGTCGTCTGCATACTTAAAAACTTCGCCGTAGCTCATGTAGTCAGGTAGTTCATTGATGAATAATAGAAAAATCAGGGGACCGAGCACACTTCCTTGAGGTATTCCCGAATCAACCAGGTATTCGTCTGAAATTTCATTATTCACCCTCACAATGAGTCTTCGCCCTTGTAGGAACGACTGAATCCAATCAAGTATATTACCTCGTAATCCTATTGCTGATGATTTTGATAATTTAAAATCAAAATTGAGGCTAGCGAAGGCACGCGAGAGGTCAAAAAACAGTCCGAGAATAAACTCATTTTAATCCATCTTGTCATTAATCACTTGTACAAAGAAGTTGTTGCCGTTTCGGTTGAGTAGTTTTCCCTGAATCCGTCTTGGTTTTGATTCAGTATATTGTATTTTATAAAAAAACTATTGATTCTTTGGTAAATACCCTTCTCTAATACTTTTGTGAATATACTAAGTAAGACGATGGGTCTGTAGTTGAGCATTGAGAGCCGGCCGTCTTTCTTATGTATAGGTGAGACTACAGACAGTTTCAGTCTAGAAGGAAAATGACCTAATTCGAATGAGATATTTAGTAACTCAGCCAACAAGGAAGCAATATCAGCGGAGCACTTTTTCAGAAGGAATGCCGGCACCTCATCTATGCCTGTTGATTGTACTCCTCAAGAGGATGTACAATGGGTCACATTAGGCCTAAGTGCTGTGGATCTACACTCACCCTCCCTACTCTACAGATACAGATACAGATGACCTTCATTGTTATGTTTAAAGACTGCTCTGAATCATCAAGACGTTCGTGTTTTTGGTCAACAGTTAGCTCGCGCGGCACCCACTTTGAACAGAGCTTGTTCATAGTCAAATGTTCATGCATGAAGAAGTTAACACATTTATTTGATATCTTCACAACGTCAGCTAACTTACGCAACTTCACTTTTCGATCATTCAAAACGATTTTATGGATTTTTTTGTTTTCTGGTGTTACTGCCTCATTTGGACGTCCATTGCGTTCTGCATCAACGGTGTCTTCACGACCACGATCAAAGTCAGAAAACCAATGTTCAATTGTTGTTTCTGATGAACACATTTCAAATCATTGCTTCGCTTGAACGGTATTTTTCCATTAATAAGCAGTTTAAAATTTAAACACTAATTTGTTTTTGTTACATTGTTTTGAAAATAATAAGAGTAGTTTTACATTTAGCAAAATAACTCAAAAACTTATGAGTAGAATATCATGAAATATCAACAACATTCTTTGGACGTTTTCCTCTGTTTCATTTGTACTTCTTGCTCCTGTGGTTATACCGATCAATCTGAGTAAATAAAGAGATTATTATTATTATTATTCAACGGAATGGCTACTCTAAAGCGATGGTAAAAAAGACTTTGGCTAGAAGACAGTGGCCTCGCAAGGAAGAGAAGCCGTCACAACCAATGCTTACACTTCCCTACATCAGAGGATTATTGGAGAGGATAAGAAGAATTGGTTCCAAGTACATCAGAACCCGCTCCAGATCCGGTAACACTATCCATAGCAGCCTCACGAAAACCAGACCACCAAACGCGGACTGCGATTCCAAGAATTGCATTTACCGGATACCCTGGGAGTGCAGAAAATCCTATATTGGTGAAACTAAGAGACCAGCGAGGGGAAACCAGCAAATCAGGAATAGCAGACCATGTTTGGACCCATCAACATTACATCGAGTGGTCCCAAGCTGAGATCATACACAGAGCGAAACATTGGTTTAGGAGAAAATTCAAGGTAGCCGCATACATGTTGTCCAACAACGTATTCATCCAAGCTAGCGTAGAGATACGCAACATATGGAAACCCATCATCAAGCGAAAAATGGCCAACTCCTGCCAAACGGTCATCTCCCACTGTACTAGTGAAGCGGAAAAAATGGAAAGCGGGGATAAGTGAAAGTACTCGAACGACCCATAAATAGTCATCTCTCGGAGGAATCAGTCCAGTCATCACCCGAAGACGATTCTAGATACTTAAAATCGAAACTTCGTGAACTATCGTTGCTTGGAATCTCTCAACTTTTTATTTTTATTTTCATTTTTATCTCTTTATTTTTTGTTTCAATCGTTCTATTTTTACTTGTATTTTATTTCATTATTATTTCATTTCAGGTTATTTTTGTTTAATATAATTGTTATTTTCAGCTTTTCATTTTTAATTCCACTTTTTTAGTTGTTTCAGGGATTGCAAATCATTTTATATATTAGAAAATGGAAGTCCGAACTAGTGAAATTATTATTAATAATAATGATGCAATTAGACAGCGCCATCTGTGTGTTAGGCCAGAGACTTTTCAGCCCATGTAGTACATATTTGACGGTAAAGTCTTAAGTCATAGAAACTTAAAAAAAATAATTTTGTCAGAGAGTATTTCTAATTATGACTCACCTACGCTTTCTACCAAACACAGACGCTTCAAAATACTGTACCCGTTGAAATGTTTTTTATTCGATACTAGATATATGACTGCGAATTTTCTGTACACTCCCGCCCTAAAAGAACGATACAGAATCACCAGAGTGGAGTGTACCAGAGCTGCGGCAATCAATACAAGGTGAAGACGTTCACTGAATTCTAAACAGGTTCACCACCACCACCTCGGGACAACGACGTTCAGTCAGACTCCTTGGGGCGGTATGTGTTCGGACATTGCGAATTCTCGCAATCCTTCTCGGAATGAAAATAACTGCAAGATTATTAGGAGCTCTCCAAATATTAATACAACGAGAAAATACCTTCCTTTTCTGAACTGTGTACAGTTTATATCTTCAGGCATTCTTGGGAAAAAGTTTTTGGCTTTTCAAACCATGACTGTAGATGTGTTCATCAACAAAGTGAGGCTGGCTTCTGGTAATAACTCCGTGCATTTGTGTTGTTTCCTGCACTTGGCTATACCGTACTGATGACAGCTAACGAGCCAGAAACACATGTCCGCGATTCGCAAATGTTCGAACTGCTTTCCTTGATACATTATTGCCGTAGCCGGGCGGTTCGACGTGGGTGCTTTGTTCACTCAGTCAATCGGCCGAAGTGTGAGTCGATGGTTCAAGCCCCAGGCTGAACTCTCGATTTTCACTTGCTATCGTCTAACCCGGGTTAGGAATCCCACGTTGAAAGGTAGGACCTCCTTAGTCCTTAGCTCGCACAAGTTTCAACTTCTGAGGGTTGTCGTTGGTAGGGGTACGATAGCTGGTTAACGGAAAAAACAAATAAGATTCCTTTTGGCTGGGATTAAATCAAATAGGTGAATGAATGTCATTACGATGTCATCGATGACATAAGCAGATCAAGCTTATTCCGTGACATTAAAAATCGTAATTCATGAATGAACTGTGTGTATTTTCTATAATGTTATCCAATTTGGTATTAAAGAGCCTCAGGGCAAGTGTCTTACGGCGAAACATCGATGTTTACCAGTGAGGATGACAGTGTTCCATGTAAGTGCAATTTGTTACCATTTATTCAGAGTAGAACTCATGTGAATGATGTCTGATTTTATTTCACAACGAATGTTTGAAATACAAGCTGAGTAGAGAAAAGTATTTTCTGTATAATTCAGTTCATATTGGAGTATTTGTTCCCAAAGAATTTTTCTTTCGTGTAATTCAATGTTTATATGAAAGTAGCTGTTTCAGGATGACTTTCTTTCAGTTTGTGTCTGAAAGTTACTCTTTGCATTATCTACACATCCATGTATAAAGTTACTTATTTTCAAATTAATTACTTCCTTCCTTTCTTTGGAAGATTCCCTTTTTTTGTATCAAGATGGAGTAGTAGAAAGCCAAAAACTTTCTTTCCCGGAAAAAACATATTTTAAACATTTTTATTTCAACATATCAGAAGTATCTGAGAACATAGTTGAAACGAAGGGATAACTCGAATGAAATTAGAATAGTTGTTTCAAATTTTTCAAAACTCTTTTGTAGACTTTCTCAAAGGACATGCACAAGTTGATTTGGATATGTTTGACTACGTGTTGTCCTTCTTCGTGTAGCATCTGTTATAGTTGTAAACGCCTCAAATTGCAGTTTTCAGCTTGGTGTCTATATTTCTTTGTTCGAGTCTTCTCCATATTTCTTTTTGATATAGTTTGCCAAATGCTGTTGTGTGTTTCAGTCTGCCTGTCTGTTCTGCCTGTCCTGAAGTCACTTTGAGGTTCATCTCGATTTGGTTCTACAGGGTCTTTCATTATTTGCTTCCTATCTTTAAATTTAAATCAAACAAAATTATTGTGGGATATCATAGAAATTTTTCATTCGTTTGAAAGAAATATTGATGCTATTATCTGCGAAATAAAAAGTCGTTTGAATGTCTGCCACGGCTTCTCTGGATGAAGCGCACGCGGAACGTCCAATTTTCCATCATGCTGGCACATAAATTAGGCCGAATTTGACCAACGACATGTGTTATGTTGGCTTCGAGGACCGCTGTGGTTTTTGGCTTATTCTCGTACACCTGCGACTTGACAAAATCCCACAAGAAACAGTCTAACGGGGTCAAATCGAAAGACCTTGGTGTCGTTGGTGACCAGATCATCCAATTCAGGCCAAGAAAAGTTGGTAATCATCGATCTATAGTGCTCGTCTTTAACACTAGCCAACATCGTTCTCAAAGGAATATGGACCAATGACGCTGCCTGCCTAAAATCCACACCAAATAGTCCATTTGGATGCAGTGGACGCTCTTGGACCTCATGTGAATTGGAATCGCCCCAAATTTGACAATTTTGTTTGCCCACGTTTCTAGTCATCCAGAAATGGGATTCATCGTTGAAGATTATTTTTCGTTGATAATTAGGGTCGGTTGCCAACTGCTCCAGAGAGGTTGCACTTGTTGTTGATATATTCGTTCATGGTAATTTGACAAAACAGACTGACAAAACAGATTGATAACGTCCTTCAAGAAGAAGGACGTTATCAATTGTCAAAATTAGGAAGTCCCTGTTGAATGACCTTATTCAATTGTTTTCAGTTTTTCAATTGATGAATGCTAATAAGTTCTGGATGGAACCACGATTAGCAATGTGATCCCTACCAAAATTAGATACCTCTTCACATTTCGGAAAATCTTTTAAAACTCAGCTATCATCCAGAAATCCCGTGATTTCTGTTGAAGATATATTGACTATAATCAAAGCAACTGCGAACTAATTTGAAAGGTCTCGAAAAGGAACTAGACATCACGAAAAATGATCTTCAATGGAATGGCTACTCCAAAGCGATGTTGGGACAGACTTTGGCCAAAAGACAGAAGCCTCGCAAGGAAGAGAAGCCGTCACAAGCAGTGCTTACACTTCCCTACATCAGATCATCGAAGAGGATGAGAAGAATTGGGTCCAAGTACAACATCAGCACCTGCTTCAGATCCGGAATACTATCCGTAACAGCCTCACAAAAACCAGGCCACCAAACGCGGACTGCGATTCCTTGAATTTCATTTAAGGGATACCCTGTGAATACGGAAAATCCTATATCGGTGAAACTAAGAAGCCATTGAACATTCGCATTGCCGAGTACACAGCGAGGGGAAATCAGCAAATCAGGATTGGCAGAGTATGTTTAGACCCATCAACATAACATGGAGAGGTTCCAAGCTGAGATCATACACAGGGAGGAACATTGGTTCAGGAGGAAATTCAAAGAATCCGCATACATGTTGTCCAACAATGTATTCAGCCACGCTACCGTAGAGATACGCAACATGTGGAAACCCATAATCAAGCGACAAATGACCAGTTCCCACCAAACAGTCATGTCCCGGTAAATCGGAAAGAGGAAAGCGGAGATAAGTGAAAGTACTCGAATGACCCATAAATAGTCATCTCTTGGAGGAATTAGTCCAGTCATCACCAGAAGACAATTGTGGATACTAATAATCGAAACGTCGCGAAGTAACTTGCCTAGGAATCTCTTAATTTTTTATTTTTTTTTAATTTCTTGTTCAATTGTACTATTCTATGTTCAATTGTACAAATTCTATGCTGGTCCACAGCAATCATAACTTCAATTTTTTTGTCAGTTCCACAAGAATATTACCATACTTTTCATTTCGAGAAAGAAGAGGATGGAAAAGATTTTTATGACCGAAATAAATGTAAAACTTTGATTGATGATGATATCTGATGAATGGGACCAAAATAAGTAACATCTGACAGAAATTAAAATAAATATTGTGCGAATTCTTTACTTCAAAGTTTTCATCTACTAATACATTGATGAAGGATATATTGAAGACTTCCAGTTGGAAAGAAAACCTAAAAATAATGAAGAAAAATAAATAAATGCAGTGATGTCATAATTTTGTTTTCGGTATTCAAAGGAAAACAACATGTTTTTACATTTAAAAGATTATATAAAAATCGAATTCCCTGGTTTCATACGAACATATGATAGAAATTCATCGTTATAAAGCATGAAATGCAGTTTTCCGCATTGAAAAACAATGCAGCAGCAACGCAATCGCTTTATGTTTTTTTTCTTCCAGTAGTTAGAAGAGGTATTGCTGGTATCACATCAAATGCAGTGTAATTGAATATTTGTTGAATTTCTGTAACATTTGAAAACTGTCTCTTCCTCAAATATAGGAATTCAATTATTTTCCAAATCATTCACTTGGTGGGTAGTATTACTACAACTCCAGTGGAATTAAATGTTCATTATGTTTTGAAAGCTTCAAGTATTCCTTCAATCATGTTTGAATTTTGAAAATCATGAATAACCAATCACTCTCTCATTCATCAATTTGAAACAATACTATTTTTTTCTCATAGTCATTTGTTGTTGCTGGAAAATAAAAGGGGCTTCCGAACATACCATTGATAACGGCCATCTTTCCTAAGATACATCTGTCAAAATGGTTGTGATTTATTCAGTCTGCTTTGCCAAATCACAATGAACGGATATAGCATTCAACAAAACGTGCACATAATAAAATTGTTTCATCAAAATAAGTGGTACCGCGTACCGCGCTCTTAACCAATTTTACGATAACCATAATCGTAACCATAATCGAATTTGAATCCATTGGTTCAGTAAATGATCGACTAACATAGGAATGTCGACGATCTGCCAAACACATTGCCGTTGTCTGCGAGAGTGTGCAGGAGAATCCGCAGACCTTTCATAGACCGCAACTTGGGGAATTCTACGTCCCGGCTTAGTCTTGCACCCGTACAAAATTCAACTGACCCAGGAACTGAAGGTAAACGACCATAGACAACTAGCGTCTAATGCACACCGAAAAAGTCACTGTTTGGTGTGGCTTTCGAGCTGGTGGGATCATCGGTACATATTTCTTTGAGAACGACGTTATCCAGGCCATCACTGTCAACGATGAGCACTATAAGTCGATAAATCACCAACTTCCTCTGACCTGCATTGGATGATCAGCTCATGTCCCATCGGATACTCTGCACGTGCTATTTGAGGGCATGGTCATCTTACGTGGTCATCGGCCAAATTCTGCTTGAGTTATGTCCCAGAGTCATGGAAAATCAGTCGTTTCGGATGCGCTCCACCCAGAAAAGTCGTGGCAGACATTTGAACGATGTTGTATCCCACTCATAATGGCACTGATAAATCTTTCAAAGGAATAAAACATTTCGATATCTCACACATACTTTGTTTCATTCAAATTTAAAGATGGAAAGCGTTCAGTGAAAGACCCTATAGTTTCACGAATTCCAAAAGTATCTAACTGAGATCAAGTTATCACATCCATTTTGTGGATTGAGCTGATCCATAAAAAGCAATAATGATGGTGAACATTTTTTCCCAGGACCGGTTGCTGATACTTGAGGAAGACAGAGAAAAAGCACATGCATCAATATATAGCGAGCCTACCTAAACATGTGTTCTCCCCACCACTGCGAGCTCTGCGTAGCTCGCTAGATGACTTGTATGACGACTGTCTCGACTGTAGCCCCTATTTGGGTTATCCTTCAACATTTTCCACAAACCTCGAAGCGAAGCCACCATCGGAACACCTCCTTTGGTAAAACTTGGTGTTAACAATAACAAATCGACACTGTGTTTGAAACTCACGAGTTGGTACTGTTTCCACGAGTTCCACCTGTACATTTACCAGTTTTTCCAAACTTTTTGGTCAAATGGGCACACTACAACTCTACCCTTCGGCAGACTTGAGAACACTGGATATATGGTAACTACAAAAGAGCCCCTTTTCCCCGCTGAAATTCTCTGGAACATGAGACAACGTTTGCATGCTAACTTAATATTTCCATTCTTGTCTGTCCAACGCGGCGGGCGTGTAACGCCAACTCCTTCGTACATACGAAATGACTACTTTCTATGCAAAAGTATGAATGAGATACGCGCTACGGGTACGTATACATGTCATGCGGCGGGGAATGCGATGTACAGAGAGAGTACAGAGCCCTGCAACGAGAAACGTCATACGATTCAAAATTATACGACCTGATTTTTTGATTGGTTGATAATTGGATGGAATGTCAATCGTTTTCTGACAACAAATTGTTTCAACACTTTTTTAGGTAGGTTAAAACCGAGTAAATCATGTCGTACTTCTGAAAAAGTTGACAAGGTTTGGATTAACGAAGAATTTTGTTGAATTATTGAAAAATTATTTGAAAAACAGGGAGTATATTCTCAGACACAAAAAAAATGTATCAGGAATATATCATGCAAACTCTGGAGTGCCACAGGGTTCCAGTCTGGGGCCTCTCTTCTTCATTATATTCATAAACGATCTATCTTCGGATGGTAAGTACTCAGAATGCCTACTGTTTGCAGATGACCTCGAAGTGTAAAACATTCAAGGAGGTGATTCCTCATCGAAAGAAGATAGGATCTTTCATATCAAGAAATTTCATTTGAGCATCCCATGTTGAGATACAGCCCCTTAAAGAATATATCGTTCTGTAGAGTACCTGTGAATAATATCTGTTGAAATAACATAACAAATACTAGCTGAATGAGGACAAGTGATTTCTGTGTTATTCAATGTTCATGAGGAAGAGGTTGAATCGAAACTAGGTATGGTATTCACATCTTCATAAAGATTTTATTTCGAACTCAGTTGCTGTTTTTCTTCCTTTCGAAGTTTACCGCATTTATTTTTTCAAAGATAGAGGCATAGAAACATATAAAGCACTTTTTCCAAAAATGAATGTACCCTAAAATTTTTTTTTCAGTTCAGATGAATATGATCTCATGAATACTATGAAGCCCCGACTTTCAAAGGCGGTAACTACAAATAACCGATAGCTTCCACGCACGGGTCAACAAATTCTTCAAACTGCCCATTGTTAAAAGGCCGAACTTTCTGGTCGAAGTTGTGAGAGGTGGAACATCACCAATTCATGAGTGCTAATAAATTATGAATCAAAATCGCATATAAAGAAAGCTGCACGAAATGATAATAAATGTTTTTTGAGGCAGCCGAAGTCGTCTGGAGAGTTTCTTATTACAATTGCTAATACATATACTAACGTGGGAGTTACTGTATAGGGCGCAATCGGAAACCATTAGTGCAGAGAATTAAGAAATCATTCAAGAGACTTTTATATATTTGAAAAACTTGGTTTCGTATTCTTGTCGACTGAAGTGGAGAGACCACCTAGCCAAATATGACTCAGGAAAAAAGAGTATGTATCAGTTGCTGAATACTGTTTTTTTGTTCATCTTTTCCGTTAAATGGAAATTGAAGAATACAGCTCTAGAATACCCAAATATCAAACAATAGTTATCGAAAGCATCAGTAGAAAATTCAATTTGCATTTTCAATTTAGCGTATTTCTATTCAGTAGCGAAGTCAATCGAAGAATGTGCTGAAAAATATCCTGAAACATATGAACCCAGGAAATGGAACTGATATACAGGGTAATGCATCTGACAATGTTAATCGTGGAAAAGTGGCATCTGATTCATTATACACTTACTTGCTGTTCTCCAAACAGTGATAATATAGTGCAAATGTAATAAATAAGATAAAAATATATATTTTTGAAAAAGTATATAGATGTTTAGTTCCAACATGTTCATGGCATTTCATTAAAGTACGAACAAGAAAGAATTCAATTTTTTCATTAAATAATATGGCATTCCGGTCTTCAAGATTTTGTGGGTGTTTGTCAGTAGGTGCAGTGTCCTGAGTTTCTCTAATTGCAGCCAACCTGATTCCTTCATGGTGATGTGATCGTATTTTCGAATGACAAAAGAGAAACGAAGGCAACTGTTTTGGATTCGTTGAAGACGGAGGGAATCAGATTGAAGTAATGCAGGGCCATAAATGCTATCGCAATATGAAACTTTCGAAATGATAAGCGCCTCACATAATTTCAGTTTGAGTTGTTCGGTGAGTAAGTCCCGATTTGGAAACAGTTGCCTTTAGCTGTTGAAAGACGTTTGAATCAAATGGCTCACGTGTTTTGTAAAGCGCAGTTCAGAATCGAGCCACAGGCCTAGGTTCTTTGCTTCAGTTACAAAAGGCAGAACGTCACCATTTATATGAATATAAATACTATTTTCAGAAATATGTCGCAATCTTTTCAGTCCAAAGATCATTACTGCTGACTTTTGGAAGTTTAACTTCAATTTATGAGCTGATGAAATATCAAAGATGGTCTGTAGATCACGATTAATAAGTTGCTTCAGAATATTTCTTCGCAAGAGTAAAATCGAGGTATGCTTTTTTTCTCACGAAGAATTGCTCCGGTTGTGTAATTCCTAAGATCTTTATGATTATTCCAAGCGGTAGGAGAATGAGTTCGCTTAAATTTTTTGAAGGTACGGTCTCTAAGAGCAATCACTTCCTTGATGGTGTGAGTCAGCCAAGGGGCTGGTGGCTTACTGATTTTTTATTGTTAATATATTATTATAAATACGAAAAAAAACGATGATGTAACGCTGAGCTAGCTATTGGGATGATTCTTTCAGCATTTGCCTTTTTATAAGAAATATATTGATCGATGTAACCCTCAGCTACTGTTGTAGACTTTCATCCTCCGTGCTTCCCAATATCCGTTATATTTGCTCCTGATTCTACCAGCAAAGGAGCAGAATGCCTTCTGAAAAAGTGACCTGTACATTCTTTTGGTTCTGGAAGGTTCAGAAACTCAGCATTGGTAGAGGGCATTTTCCCAAACGTATTTATACTAACTGGGTTCGCACTGCATTTATAATTTGAGTATTTCAGAAAAAAACGTTGATTATTGATAACAAAAGGGCGTAATGCAACGTATTTATTGAAATAGTCAATATTTTTTCCAACAATGCAAACAGAACGATCCATTTTGGTTTTTGTATTTGGAATTTGAACAATTAAAAATAAGTATTTTTGATAATATTGTTAATTTACCTAATAAAGAATGTTACGCGTTACTTTATTAGCACACACACAACTACTGTATTTTTGTCCACCCTGTACCAATTGGAATCAACATGTGATACATTTTTGGAAGCTTGGCTGAATACATTGTTGGATAGCATGTATGCAGCTTCTTTGAATTTCCTCCTAAACCAATGTTCCTCTTTGTGTATGATCTCAGCTTGGGACCATTCGATGTTATGTTGATGGGTCCAAACATGCTCTGCTATTCCTGATTTGCTGGTTTCCCCCCGCTGTGTGTGTTTCTTGTGCTCGGAAATGCGAACATTGAATGGCCTCTTAATTCCACCGATATAAGATTTCCCGCACTCACAGGGTATCCGGTAAATGCAATTCTTGGAATCGCAGTTCTCGTTTGGTGGCCTGGTTTTCGTGAGGCCGCTACGGATAGTGTTTCCAGATCTGAATCAGGTCCTGATGTTGTACTTGGATCCATTTCTTCGTATCTTTTCCGATAATCCTCTGATGTAGAGAAGTGCAGGCACTGGTTGTGACGGCTTCTCTTCCTTTCGGGGCTCCTGCTGTCTTTTAGCCAAAGTTTGTTCCACCATCGGTTTGGAGTATCCATTTCGTTGAAGATCATTTTTGATGATGTCTAGTTCTTTCTCGAGACCTTCCTTTGTATTACAAAGTCCGAAAGCACGGTCTAATAGAGTTTTGATGATTCCTCTTTTAGTCGATTGATGATGGTTGGATTCGTGTTTCAGATACTGTCCCGTGTTAGTGAGTTTTCGGTATACAGATGTTTCCTACTTAGTGTCGGTCCTCTTCACCAATACGTCTAAGAACGGCAATTCGTTGTGGGCTTCCTTCCCCATTGTGAAAGTGATGGAAGGTCTTACGCTGTTGTGTTTCAAGAAGGCTCTAGTTCAGTATTCCCATGGTTCCATATCATGAAGGTATCATCAACGTATGTCAGCCAGACATGAGGTTTCTTGTGGGCTTCTTCAATGGCCAGAGTTTCAAACCACCCCATATATATGTTGGCTATGACTGGAAAGTGGCGAGCCCATTGGCAGTCCCTCATCATGTGTATAGAATTCGTCCTCCATAATTACTTCTGTAGGTAAATTCGTTCTATCTTTCAGGTCCTCGTCTTCGGATAGCTTCCTCTGTATAATTTAGAGGGCTTCTTCGACCAGAACATTGGTATAAAGGCTTTCCACGTCGAAACTGATCAGTTGATCTTCATGTGTGGATTCAATTGCCTCTAGTAGTTCGACAAAACGCCTTGAATTCTTCACAAAAGACGATGTTTTTCCTTGTAATGGTTGTATTATGGGGAGTAAAAATCTAGACAAGTTTTGTGTAGCCGAATCTCTGGAGCTGATGATCGGTCTGAGCGGAACGTCCTTCTTATGGATTTTGGGTAGTCCATACAAGTGAGGGGGCTCACTGTGGTGCGGTGTTAGCGATGATATCTCCTCGTCCGAAAAATAGATTTAGTATTTTTTCAAAATCTGGTACAACTTTCTTTCAATGGATGCAGTAGGGTCCCGTACGATCTTCGTGTAATGTCCCTCTTCGATCTTCTGATCATAGAGGACAGTATCCATCACCACCGTAGCGTTTCGTTTGTTTGCAGGTAGGATCTTGATGGTGTTGTCTCTACGTAAGCCATTCAGAGCTCTACGTTTTTCATTGCTGATGTTCCCAATGCTCTTAATATAATTGTTTTTTCAGCTATTCATTTTTATTCGTCTTCTTCAATTTTTTTGAATATTTCAGGGATTTCAAATCATTTTATATAATATTAGACAATGGAAGTCCGAACTAATGAAATTCATCATGAAACATCGTCAATCACCTTCAAACAATAATAATAAATGGCACAGCTCTTCACGCCGGCAGGCTCTATACATATATTCCGAAAATAGTAGCAACTTTTATCATCAAATATTTTTCATTTGGCGCCTCATTTATAAACCTCTGGACTTGTTCAAACGTTAGACTTTTTGATTTTTTTCCGGTTTAAAAATGCTGTTACCTTGAAATAATTGCTTGTATTGACACTATTTTCAACGAGCGCACTCGACTTTATCATTGAAAACTAGCTCCGCAAAGTTGATGAGTTCCATATTATTGATTTCTCTTCTAGATAGGCTGAGAAGACGGTTTAGCTGAAATTTCCTGCGACGTTTTTAAGTCTACACCAGCTAAGAAAATTAAAATATGCGATGTCGTACTGCTGAGCCGCTTTTTTTTTGCAACAATTCAATTGAAGCTCTTTTTGTAGCCTCCTCAATATCGTCAGGAACACACAATTCCTCAGTATTGTTCTTCATTATGCAAGACATTGACCCAGCAAGAACTTCAAATGTGACTCAAAATAAAACGCATGAGCTGAAACAATACTGTTTGTTGGTAACCAAATGATTCGGAATCACCTGACACGGCCACTTCACAGCAAACGCGGTAACATGAAAACAGTTAACTGACAAGAGATGTCAAAATGTGTTTTTATAGAAATATTAAATTTATCTATTTTATTATGAAAACAGAACAGTTGTACAAACAACTGAGTTTTATTTTGTTCGTGAAATTGCTCGTTTCGCAAACTTTTTCACTCACAAAATAAAACCTTACTTCTAACATTCATATCCTTAATAGCTATTCTTTCTCAGACCCGGGGGGGCTTTTCAACCCAGCATCTCAACACGTTGATTTAAAACGCGAAAATTAAAACGAAAATTGACCGGTAGCCACCAACTGCACCAGCTCTGTCATTATACTGATAGAACTGCGGTACAGTGAATTGAGATGTCAATTAGTCGGTCGACTGAAGAGGGTGGGCAAATTTTATTTGTATGATTATAAATTTGGCTGCCGACTGTGGCCAACCACAATACGCAATCAATGAATAGACCTATAGTTTGCTTTAAAACGCGTAATTGTATTACACTTCAATCTACGACCCGCGCCCGCCGGCTAAACATATTGTGATACTGACAATTCGTCATCAACGTCGGTTCACTCCTACTGATTCCTATCGAGGAAGATATAGAAAACTAATTGGATTCTCGAAGTTTTAATAGATTTCGAGGTCTTATTTTTATTTCTTTGACGTTTTGAAGAAGAGTGATGAACCCAGATGGAATCTCGGATTGAAATATGGCGTGGTGCTTATCTGAGTATACAAGGTGTTATGAACCGTTATAATAAGAATAATGATAATAACAATATTCAATTAAATAGTTTAGTAATCCTATAATTTTTCTGAAAAAATGGTTGGTTGGCTAACAGGATCAAGTAAAAAAAAACAATGGTTTTCTTGGCGACGTTTCGAATTTAATGAAACTCTTCTTCGAGGCTCTGAAACAATGAATTTTCATAAACATACCTTCCACAAAACTTATACGAATATTATCGTTTCAATTTCACAAGAAATAATGAATTCTTAATTAAATTACTCACCGAAAAGTAGTTTCTTCGTGTTGATAATATTACTATTATCCATTAGATATATTAAATACATATTGAAAAAAAACATTGCAACAAGCAAATTTTCGAGACAACACCAACACAAAACGATATGAAACAAACTAAAGGCTTTATCTGTGATTCTGATGAGGTGGTATCTGTTTTTTAATCAATGGCAGAAAGAAAAAGAATGAAAAAATGGTAAATTATTCGGTATTTTACTTAGCAAATTGAAATATGTAGTATTAAGGCCATCTACATCTCTTCTAGTTTCAACACTATCGCATTGTATGTATCGATAAGTATCATTTCGCTCAAACGTCTTTTGGATAAATATGGTTGAACATCTAGAATAGTTGGATGATCATGATCAATTATGTGTCCATATTCTTCTTCATGTTCAACGAGAGCTGTGGGGTTTTTCATATTCGGTTTCTTAGAGTCTCTCATGTGTTCTGAAACTCGTGTTTTGAGATACCGTACGGTTTGACCAACATATCATCTGTGACAGCTTCAACAGTTCAATTTGTACACTATTTTGGATTGTATATCTTGTGGTGTTTTTGTTTTTTGTTTCAAAAACATGCTTTCCAACTGTATTTTCATTTGAAAAGGACACGTTATTTTTTTTGGTTTATGATATGAGTCTACTTCTAAGATTCCGTCTGCATCTTTGATTACTTCAGTAACTAAAAATGCCAACGAATTGTTTTCTTCCATTTCTAGGGTTAATTTTAGTTTTCTGCCATTGATTAACAAATAGCCACCCCCTTATCAGTATCACAGATAAAGCCATTACTTTGTTTCATGTCGTTTTGTGAAGGTGTTTTTTTTGTTTGCAAAAATGCAGCAAAAATGCTTCGGCATGATGCATGAAAATATAAAAAAATATATAACCATATCGAGTAAAGGGCCACAATAAGGTAAATGCATCAAATTAGAGTAAATATATCAATTCCGTGTCCATAAGTCTATATTGGGTGTGTCAAAATCGGGACGATTCAGCAGAAACAATCACAATCTATTTAAAAAAATTCAGGTTGATGACATTATTGAATATTGTTCTACCAGTTCTGTCTATCCATGTTTTTACATGACGCTTGAAAGAAAAATGATTTTTTATGATTTTCATTTCATATGGTAGCAAATTGAATATTTTCGGAACCAAGAATTCTACGGAACGCTGCCCAATACTCTTTTCACGGCACGGAGCATTGTTATAATTCATCTCAGTTCTTGTATTATATGTATGGATTGGGTTGATATTTTGTTTTTATTTATAGCACAGCAAAAAAGCTGTTCATCAGTAACTGATGACTCCTGCATGTGATATTATTTATTCAAAATAGAAAAAACAGTTCTAAGATATTCATTATCTCGCGGGAAAAATAAAATGAAAATCCACTAAAAATTACGCGGACGAATCTAAAGTATGTGTATTATATTGAACGGAACTCATGTTTTGTAGAGGAAATTAGAGTTAAAACTCAATAAAACAGTTATTTGTATTTGTATTCACTACAAAGGGTTTTACAAAAACCGCGACACGCGTTTCGCTAAACAATAGCTTTCTAAAGCGTAAAATAATAAGTTACTTCTGAATTACAAGAATTTTATAGTCTAACATATTACTTACTTGTATGCCTACTTTCTAAGGAATGAATCCACTTCAAAACGTCAGTCATAAATTCATTAACTATATGAATGAATCAAATTTCTGAAAATACCGTAATTATACTTAACTTTTCTTATCTGGAAATAAGCAGATTCAATAATGGCGAATTATTCAGTTCAGTTTGATCGTTCATAAGATATTGAGGGATTTCAAATTTCCATACTCTTCGACAGGTCAAGTTTCAAACCTTCCTTCAGGAAATGAAGGGGCTTGAATTCATGGTTGAACTCATGTCTCTCTGTGGCATATGTGCAATTTATTTTTCCATTCTGGAAACTATTTCTGTGTTCCTTTGTGCTGGCTTTGAACGTTCTTCCAGTTCGACCTATATAAAACATCGGACATGACCCATATGCTAGTTTATGCACTCCCGATTTTTCTGAAACTGAACTTTTATCTTTGTGCATGCTCAAGTTGTTGTTGGTTTTGACAGCAATATTTAAACATTTGTTGTGCAGAAAATTTGAAATATTGGTAGTGGGTTAGCCTAAGTAGGTTAAGTTTCTATAACTTTTATCATCATCTCTTAGAAATGGGTAAACTGTTTTCAAAGCTTGGCTGTATAACTTTTTTAATAATGGAGAATGTATTAGACTACTATCGTAATCATTGTTGACAGCCTTTTTTTATTATGTTCTTTATTGAAAGTCGCATCTAACAAAGGAACATTTATCAGTCTGTGGATCATACTGTTTAATGCTGCTACTTGTGCTGTTACGGGTGGGTGGACGAATTTTGAATGATATAATATCTGTATGTGCTGGTTTACGATAAATTGAAAAATTATGTTAACTTAGTTATTGTCAATTCCAAAAAAATTCTAGAGCCGTTATTTTCCATCCACACGGTGAATGTGATAGAAGGGTGGAGAGAATTGATAAATTTCAAGAACTTAGTCTGTTCGTTCCTGTGGAATATACACATACATCGAGTTGTTATCGATTATTTTTTGGATATTGTCACCTACTCCTTCACCACTATGAAAAATATAATATGAAACATGAAAATTGTTATGGATATATAACATTCGGCAAAAAATGTCCATCATCAGGGCTCACCAGAACATCACCCAGTGATGAATATTCAATTTGATTCAGTTGATGGGTGGTATTTTTTAGGAAACGGGTTCTATTTTATGATTTCAGTTTTGAAATTGCTAAAATATCATCATTTTGTTCATTTCAGAACCCATTTAGAAGACAGTTCCCAGAAAATCAATATCTCACAGGAAGAAAACAATAAAATCCCATTGAATGGAAAAATTACGTAGAATTATTCAAAATCCCTGGTACAAGAATAGCCCGCCGTATCCTTTTAGGGCGAGTAACAATCGCGAAGACAATTCAAAGACGTGTTTATCAGTTTCGAGAGTAATAACAATAGGACACATTTCACAAAGACTTGCCTTCCATTCGGGTGTGCCAGACAGTCTGATACATATCTGAGATCGGGCGTAAAGCAACTCGGTGTGCTCAAGTGGCACTTCTAGCCAGGGTTATCTGATAACCTTATGGCCGATTCCCGCCATCCGGGAATGCATTTTCGACCCCAGGGGCGAAATACATGAAGCGAACGTAAAGAACAGATAAAAAGTCAAAGGTTGAGAACTTCCGATATACCCGGTAGTTTATCGACAGTAACCTCATGTGACGGGGATTACCGTCTATTATTATTCCATTTTCAGGTTATCTTTGACATGGAAAATATGTCACATTCGGGTGTATTGTTTGGTCATTTCCACAAGATGAATCAGATAAACACGGAATTTTCAGTATAATATAAATTTCATTTCTTTAATGTCCCCGCTTTTTATTTTTTGAACGGGTCATTTCAAAAATTGAAATTTGGGATAATGCAATTAGTATATGAATACTTTATTTTGAAGTGAAATTGACGAATGAAACTTTCAAGATGGAGACTGGGAGCCATCTGGGAGAAAAAAATTAAAAGGAAAGGGAGGTCTTGTGACACATCATTTTAAAGCTCCTTACAGATGCTTTAAAATCCTAGAATATAATGTCAATATCTTCAACTACTACAAAATGGTGGAACTTTTAATAATTGCCTGAATTCATTGACATTTAACTACATAATATGAGGTAATAAGCTTGACGTCAATTCAGAAGATACTCGAAATGGTTGCCTTGAACTTCTTGACGTATGAACAGCCTATCCGATATTTCACGCCGAACATTTTCGAACACAGTTAAGTCAATATATCTACAAATATTTATTATTCTCTACCGTATATCCAATATTGAAGCAGGTCCAGTTTCGTACACCTTTTGCTTCGAATATCCTAATAAAAAAGTCCAAAGGTGTCAAATCTGGCGAGCGGGCTGGCCATTCTGTAGGACCTCGACGGCCAATCCAACGACCGGGAAAAGTAGTATCCAAATAATTTCCTACTCGTCTGGAGTAATGTGGTGGTGCTCCATCTTGTTGGAATATAATATCCATATCGAATTCATTAGGATTCGCTTAGACGATTTTAGTGATGGGAGGGTCAACAGTTGTTACCAGCATATTCAAATACAGTTCCCCTGTTAAATTTTGATCCATAAATAGAAGTCCTACAATATGGTTTCCCAATATTCTTGCCCAAACGTTAAATTTTCTGGATATTGGGTATGTGTTTCCCGGAAAACATGAGGGTTGGTGTCACTCCAATAACGGCAATTTGTACATAACGGCAAAAAATGTACATTCGTCACTAAAACAAATATTGTGGAGATAGGTAGGACGTCTTGCAATGATTTCCGTCATGATTTCGTAGAATTCTGTTCTTTGATCAGAGTCATCTTCAGTTAATTGGTGTATTCCTCTTCAAAAGTCTCCACACAATAGAAGGAGACACCTCACAAACAATCACGACGGAATAAGTACTCTTCAGGATTTACTACTATCTCACCAATTATTTGCACTTGCTGTCTTTCAGGAATGGATGAATGACCTGGAGGCTTTTTGTTATTTACACTACCTGAAGTTGTGAATTTGGATAATATTTTTTACCATCAAGGAGCTATGTAAAATTAAAACACGAAATTGTTTTTGATCCATTGTTTTGAAAATAACAAAAGTAGTGTCACTCTTAGCACAATAACTCACAAACTTATGAGAAGATCATGAAATTTCAACAGCTTCCTCTTTGAGGTTAGAACTAACTGAAGAAGCGGTTAATTCAATTAGACTAACGCCATCTGTGTGTTAGGCCCGAAACTTTCTAGCCCATGAAGTACTTTGCACAAGTATTTTGACTGGTAATTTCAATGGTAATCATGTAGTCATTATTTTCCTCCAAATATTTTGCGATCACATGTACTTCGAGTTCAGGAACTGTTTTCATATATCATTATAAAGTACATTGAAAATTCATTCAGTTAAATGCATCTTCAGAATGAATGTAAAATTGAACATCCAAGAACACAGCACAGTTTTTTAAGCTAAAAAACAAATGAACGATCGAATAACTCTGTAAAAGCATTCTTGAAATTTTTGCAACTTCATTTTTTCCTCCGTTGAACCGTTGATGTGACTGGCCGCAATCGCACCCCACAAATCTAATATAGTGTTTTCGGTGGAACAGAGTAGGATTGACAGTCCTAATGCAATTTGGTCATATCTCGACAGTTTTTGAATGCGTTGGGACGGGATTTTCAGTTATCTCGTAGGAGTGGAAGATGGTATCACTAGAAGCTGTATTAGATGCAGACAAATGGAATGATTGGGCTGTTCTCACGGCATCAGTACTTCGAAAAATCAAATAATAGTGTTATTGTTTGAGGAAAGCTAGAGAGATTTCTTATAGGATAAAATTGGTTTTATTTCAGGTAGGCAAGGTTATGAAACTTTTGGGCAATCGTCGAAAAATATTTATTTTTCCATATGTCAAGTTTTCGATATGACGGATCAGATCTTACAAGATGATTAAATATAGATGTGTTTTGTTCTGTTTGTAAATATTTTTGCTATCGGTTCTGCTTCTATTCAGAATAAGCATTCAATTTCCACTTCATTGGAAAATTCATTGATAATTTTTTGATAGCAAACTTTATAAGTTCTAATGGTTCAGATATTTTCCACAATACGTAGGCCAAGAATGATTCTGAAGTTTATTTATTTATTTATTCATTAATGTATATACACGGAAAAGCCCAATTCAGTCATAAGTAGCACAGTACTATTATTACTGTGCTACTCATATACCTAATATACTAGTATTAGTATATCAAATTTTAATTATTTCATTAAAACAACGATAAAAATAAAATAAAAACAACAATGAAAATTATTTGGCGCTCCAGGGCGACTTCATTGATTCCAGTGGCGCATTTGCTTTTTCAGCTGCAGGAAAACCCGGAAAAACCTGCAGCACCACATCATCTGAAAATCTTGATCTAACAATGTCCTCTCTCTTATAAAACAGAATGTAGGGTATCTCCAGAGGCTCCAATAAATTCAATACATCGCCAGAACACTTTGTGACACGATTATCGTCAAACTTAAACCAGTCCGTTTCGTCTTTGACCAAGGCGTAATAATGACCAAATTCAACGCCAGAACNAAAAATCAATGTAGGTAATTAGACTCTGTTCAGCTGACTTTTCAGATATAAATCCAAATTGTTAGGTCCCTATAATTGTTAAGTTGAACAACCAAAAAATCTTAAAGATCTCAGAATGAGATATTGTTTGAATATCAGTCCTGAATTCATGATTTTGAAAGGAATAGAAAAATCTTCATTGTTTTCATTTCCAGTAGAAATCAAGAAGTCAAACCCTATATTTTCCGCGAGCTATTAATGGTGTGAATTATTCTGGTATGGCTTCATTCACATGACGTTCCATTTCATGAAAATACTGGTCCTGATGAAGTGTCAGTCATCGTACTTGAAAAGAGCGTCAATGAACTCGCAACAGTTTTTTGCAGACTTTTCAACTTGTCCTAACAAGAAACGGGTTTTTCCTTCTTGTTGGAAGACTGCTAGCTTTCAGCCTATTTCCGAAAAGGACAAGAAAAATCTTCAAAACAACTATAGACCAGTCGCTTTGCTTTCAGATATCCCTAAAGAAAGCAGTATCTTTGGAAGGCTTCAACATCTTGAGTAATCATCAATATGGCTTTCGGAAACAAATATCAACAGGCGACCTTCTCTCGTATGTCATCCATATTTGAAATAACGTCATCAGGTAACATAGAGAGTCAAGAGCTGTTGCGCTTGATATTTCTAAAGCCTTTGACCGTGTATGGCATGAGGGTTTGCTCGCCAAACTTCAGTGCTATGGCTTGTCGAATTATTTTTGTGTATGGCTCTCCAGAGTCCCAAAAGAGCGTTTCCTGCAAGTGGCCGTCGAAGGATATATCTCAAATACTTCCACCATCAACGCTGATGTTCCCCTGGGATCAATATAACCTTCAACCCCTCTTTTTATCGTATATCAAAGACTAATTGGAAAAAACAAAAAATCTAATATATTGCTTTGCTGATGACAGCACACTTGTCTGTTTGTTTGAAGCAGGATGGAATCGGTGAGCAAACAAGCATGCGCGAAATCGAGGATGGTTCTATCTTCTGTTGCGCATGTTCTACATTTTTGGATCCTGCGATAAGTTTCACAGAAATATTCAGTGTTTTGGAAAATGTTTCAATAGGGACGGTAACAAACCAGTGATGGCAGTAGATTTTATTCACAAAACTTCAATGAAAAGAAGAAGATCATCCTATCATACATTCGTATAATACAATATATTGCTTTGCTGAGGACAGCAAACTTGTCTCGTTATGCCATTTGGATTCCAGGACATCGGCTGCGGATGCACATCTTCACCGGCAGCAGGAGGTTGCATATCTCAATGAGGATAAAGAAGTGATTTCCAATTGAGGTGAAAGTAACCAGGTTTAACTCAATGCCACAAAAATCCGCTCTCTTCTTCGAAAGATTTCTTGGGGGTCAAGATGAACACCAATATGACTTGGCACAATCATCTCGCTTGAATTACGAAGGATGCTCCTCAAAAGCTTGGAACACTATTCCAAACCAGGAATATAAAACTCAGATCAGACCTTCTTTCGAGTATTGTTCTGGTGTATGAAGCTCCGCCCCTAAGCAATTCCTGAAACTTTTGGATTCCTTCCAGAAAAGAGCCATTCGCCTCATCGGAAACGTGAACATCACTTCAAAGTCAAAGTCAAAGTCAAAGTCAAAATATGCTTTATTTTTTGAAGAATAACATCTTATTGACAAAGCTTTGTTGAAATAATTCGAGAAACAAATTCTCGAAAACTCTACGCTATAAAATAATATACATTGGCAGGTAGTTGTTCAATAAAATTTCAGGTAGTTATTGAACGTATGTACAAAGAACAAAGAAATAACAAAAACAAAAAAACAATTAGTGTTTACATAGCACAATACATCACTTGCACGAATATAGCCAATAAGAGTTTATTTGTAATTTATTAATTACATAAAACGAGTCAGCCACAAGTCGAATCAAAAAGTATCTTGAACACGCCAGATGAAGCCATTGTATGGCGAAACACGTGTTGCGTTTTTGTAAAACAATTTAGTGAAAATCTCACAATAAAGTGTTTTTGGAATACGTTAGTTATGGATTTTCATCAAGTATCGGCCGATTCCATCATATAAACGTACAGCTCTTTTCTGCATAACTAAAATTGATTGCAGTGTTGTCAGAGTACAAGTATCCCAGAAAGAAATTCCATATCGTAGATGAGATTCTATGAGAGAATGATACGTTACTTTGGCAGCAGCAAATCCCAACTCATAAGATGTCAGCCTCACAGCATAAGACCCTGAGGATAACTTTGATTTGAGACTCTTGATATGGTCTTCAAATTTCAAATCAGTGTCAATGGAAAGTCCCAGAAATTTGGTTGATGGTTTATTCTCAACAAAGATGTTGTCAATTTGTATATTCCTGATGGAACATTTGAAGCAAAGTACGTTCTTTTTAGAGATGTTAAAACTGAGAAGATTTGCATCACAACATCTTTTTGTATTGCTAATATCATGATTTATTACTGTTTCAAGTTCAGAGGGGTTTTGATCATGCCATAAAATTGTAGTGTCGTCAGCGAATAGTGTGATCTCTCCTTTTATATCAATAGATGTCAGATCATTTATATACAAAAGAAATAATTGTGGGCCTAGGACTGAGCCTTGTGGAACTCCACGGTTTATTTTTCCTTCCTCAGAATAATTAGTCATTTTAACAATTTGACTACGCTCAGATGAATAAGATACAAACCAATTGAGACTTACACCTCTTATACCATACTGCTGTAATTTCCGAAGCAGTGTATCATGACTAACACAGTCTAACGCTTTCGATATGTCACAGAACACAGCAGTTGCAATCTCTCCATCATTCAATTTGTTATATACACTGTACAATAATGAAAAAATGGCATCATGAGTTTTTTTTCTACTCTGTAATCCAAACTGACATTTGTTTAATATCTCGTTTCTCTCGATAAAATCAACTAGTCTTTGAATTGTAGGGGTTATATTTTTTAGTGGTGATTAATTTTTGGGAAAGAAAGTTTTTGGCTTTCTACTTTCTACATCCTCATCCTTCTTTTTTTTGTATCAAGATGGAGTAGTAGAAAGCTAAAAACTTTTTTCCCAACAACTAGTCTTCTCTTGACTAGTTTTTCTATAATCTTTGCAAGTGTTGTTATTAAAGAGATAGGTCGAAAGTTAGAAGAGATGCCAATATCTCCACTTTTATGGAGAGGAATAACAATAGACGTTTTGAGAAAATTTGGAAAAACTGCTTCTTTAAAAGCATTGTCTGGTAGATTTTCGAAAATATTCAAGGAGATGTCGTCAATTCCTGAAGTGTGTTTATTTTTTATCTCCCTAAAGACTCCTTTCAATTCTGAGAGGTTTGTGTCATAGAATAAATTATCTGCTATATCAATATCAATTAAATTATCAAGTGGATCAACCTTGATAGTCTGGAACATCGAAGAAAGGTTGAATATTTGTTTCTCTTTATAAATACTTTCATGGAAGATGTCCAGGTGACTTGGCACATTTGATTCCACCAAAAACATTACATATCAGAAATACGCGACGGACTGTGACTGCTCGTAGTTCCGAGGTTCAACTCAGTACACCTCGAACTTCACTGTTCAAGAACTCTTTCGCACAAGCACCACTCTAGGAGCGTCTTAAGGATGTATCTGTACTGCTTATGTTTTGTACCTAAAAAAATATATATTTTAGGATGTACTGTATAGTCGTTTTTTCGCTTTTTTAGTTTCTGTTTGTATTGCTCCACTGTATCTTCTTTCCTCATACCAACGGTATTTAAACTGTAATAATTTCTCTTAAGTGATTCTATTTTCATTTACGGAACACACTGTGTTGATGATGAAAAGCATCATCAACATTGTCTGCAGTCCTCATGATACCAACAGTCTTCATGTTTGTCATTACACAGACCTAAGCAATTCGAATTGAAGGAACTTCAGATGTTTACTTAGGTTTTCGAACTGGAAAGCGTTGAATACTCGTCGGGTCATCCGCACACTTTATCTTTTCCAGGATATTCTCTTTCCCTCCTTGTGTGATGTGCACTTCTTTCTAGTCCATTGAGCAACGATGCTCTATGACTATTATTCATGACTCGGTTAGTTTTCGTCACCCCGTGTTTGCTATGACGATGCCTCCTGCGGAGAACTCGAAAGCTTTTTGTGGATTCATTCCGATTTTTTGGTCTCGTTAACTGCTCGAAGGGATTTCTTTATCAGAGGACGTTTGAAGCTGAAGTTCTTCCATCTTAGAATGTATTGACAGAAGCCCCGGAAGTCACTTGAAGCTACTAGAGAATAGTTTACGATATTGGACAGATTCATAAGAATTTTCCCATGAAGACAACAAGCACTGAATTGATTTAAAGCGCTGTAGATTATAGCTTTTTATGATATGAGTGTTGAAAGTAAGGTTTTATTTTGTGAGTGAGAAAGTTTGCGAAAAGAGCGTTGCGAGTTTAGTAATTTCACGAACAAAATGAAACTTATTTTTAACACGAATATCATACAAAGTTTTTTCTACAACTGTTTTGTTTTCATAATAAAATAGATGAATTTGATATTTCTATAAAAACACATTTTGATTGAATTGAATTGTTACCAAAAAAATCGGCTCAGCAGTCCGACATCGCATATTCTAATTTTATTAGCTGGTGTGGACTTAAAAACGTCGATGAAAATTTCAGCGAGACTGTCTTTTTAACCTATCTGGAAGAGAAATCAAAAATATGGAACTCGTTAACTTTGTGGAGCAAGTTTCCAATGATAAAGTTGAGTGCGCTCGTTAAAAGTGATGTTTATACAAACAAATATTTCAAGATAATAGTATTCTCAAAGCGGAAAAAGTTATAGGCCCAAAAAATCAAAAACTAACGTTCGAACACGTCCAGAGGTTTATAAATATTATCGGAATATATGGAGCCTGAATTTTTTTGCATTGTTGGGAAAAACATTGACTATTTTAATAAATTCGTTGCATTACTCCCTTCTGTTATCAATCATCAACGTTTTTTTCTGAAATACTCAAATTATAAACGCAGTGCCAACCCAGTTGGTATAAACACGTTTGGGAAAATGCCCTCTACCATTGCTGAGTTTCTGAACCTCCCGGAACCAAAGGAATATGCAGGTCACTGCTTCAGAAGGTATTCTGTTTCTTTGCTAGCAGAATCAGGAGCAAATATCACGTTTGAAATATTGTTCAAAACAATGGCCGATTTAATAACGAAAAAAAACACTATTACTAATCAACAGTCTCCGTCTGATTACCAATTTTATCATAAAAAAAGAAATTCAACAGAGGAAAATTTTTCAATTTCATTTTATCATTGGACAAATCTGGACGAGTTACTGGATCAGTTGATTCCAAAAAAAGCATTGTAAAAAAATGAATTTCAAACCTTTCTTCTTCAAATCTATTATAATACATAATACGTGATGAATGTTCAAATGTTGCAGCATACGTACATTCGATTAACAGTTTTTTTCATTTGTAGTTGTGTATTCAAACAATTGAATAAATCATATATTCCTTTTCATAAACAACTAAATTAACCAATGGAAAATCAACATTTCTCGAATTCCCAATTGAATAGTTCTTTGCTCACCTTGGAGAATTCTTACGTATTGTGGTTACTACATATGCCATTTGTCAAAATAAATATGTTCTACAATTGATGATGACCTTATGTCTATGTCAAATTTTCACTTCCTTTTCCTCCTCGTACTAGTCATTGAGCACGCTGGAAATAATTTCATAATTTTCAAACAAAATAATAATATATTTCATCAGTTCGGACTTCTATTGTTTAATATAATATAAA
>NW_019291656.1:0-14169 GCF_000500325.1 Leptinotarsa decemlineata
TAATGAACCACTCCCGTCTTCACTGAGTGTAGCCACAAATACCCACTTGACACTTGTTTTTGGTCAAGTGCAATGCGTCTTCGGTAGATCTGAAGGTCGAATTCTGAATCCAAGGTATTTTATATCCGACAACATTTGTTTTTCAAAGCAACTAGCTTTGCAGTCAAACTTAAATCATACCTTTTCAAACTAGAATATACCTACGATACGAGAAGGAAGACGGATCATTTTAGAACACCATTTACCTCAAAGTCTATTGGTCATGGATGATATATCCATTTGGTCCTAAGGTTATTTAACTTTCTGCGTCATGAAATAAAAACCATAAAAATATTCAACAAATTCATGAAAAATCTAAAAGAATATTTACTAAACACAAAGAGATCAGAAATACATAGGTTGATCGAATGGAGGGGAAGTTCGTATCAATGAAACTATCATACTCAACCATTACGGTAGGATATATAAAACAATTTTTGAATAATTCAAATCTGATCTTTTTCACAATGCCATTGAAGATTTTTATCATCAAACTGCCACCTGGAGCCCTTCCGAAATAATATCTCTGCCAGGGTCGAACTTCAGTTGGAGTTTGGAGTTCTGAAACCCTTCGAAAATTGTTCTACTACCATTGACAACCCTCGTTATAGCGGCAAATTCCCACTATTGGTGAATAATGAAGGACATATTGTACGTTAACACCAGTATTGGATGGGAAATAGCAGGAAACAGATGTTTAGAGGTTTAGAGGATAATTCGGTGCAACATTATTTGAACATAAGTCTGGGTTAGTTCGGGTCAGTCGGGTATACTAAATCATTTCAGTGAGTATCCAGATCGATTATGATATATGCGATACAATTGAGTGGTTAATTAGTAATTATTTTTCACGTTGACTCCATATTCAATTCGAATTGTGAGTTATCGATTGTGATTGGTATACATGAAGCAGTATTTGCACAATGTCATGTAAAACTTTCTGATGTGGAATAACAAATATGTGTTGCAAGGAAGTGCAAGTGTGAACAGGTTTAAAAACGAGAGAGGTTTAAAAAATAGAAGAGAATTTAGGTCAACTCCAACAAAATGCTACAATAGATTCAGATCTGATGATATTTGAATCAAAAACATTTCCAGAGTAGAAATGTTATAATTTTCAAAATAACGTTGGTAAATAATTTTTTCATGTACTTTTGGATGGTTTGGTTTGTCTCGGTCGGTAGCCAGGCGGCTCGACGTGGGTGCTTTGTTCACTCACTCGAATTGACTGCCGTGTTGGTCGGTGGTTCAAGCCCTAGTCTGAACGATCGATTTTCACTTGCTATAGTACAACCCGTGTTAAGAATCACACGTTAAAAGGTAAGACCTCGTTAATCTTTAGCTCGCACAATTTTCGACTTTCGAAGGTTGTCGTTCGTAGGGGTGGTTAACGGACAAACATCTTTTGAATAGTTTTTTTAACAGGTTGAGGATGAAATCGAATATCGGTTCTTTAAAAAGCATTTGACAATATCAGACACACTGCTATCTTGACTGAGTCTAACTTGTAGTCATGCGGAACGAAAGTGTGGCTGCTAGACGATCAAATGTCTACCGAGTATAATTCAATGGCCATCGTGGTATAAGACATGCAAATATTCGTTTTCCATATCTTACCTCAAAGAAACATTTAGATAGTTGAATATTTTAAATTTCATTTCGAAATTTTTCAATATGTAAGTATGTACCTCTCTTGTATACATACCAACTAATCGGCTTCGTCAAGAGGCTGGGTTTATTTAGTCAAGTGTGAATAAACGTGAGCCACAATAAACCCTTACGGGTTGCAGAGGAGGGTCGGATATATCCACTCACTTTTGACCAAACCTAACCTATATAGGTACCTCTCTTCAAAACAGTTGGAGTGTTGTTACCCGGGTTTTTTTTTCACTTGGGTCTTCGTTCATGAAATGGATCTGTTATAATTGACGGAATTTTATAACGTTTCTCATATGTAGTTGAGCTACGACAAAATTAGTTTGGTTTCGGATACAATGATTTCTTGATTGGATCTGTTCTGAACTGATGAGGGATAGTACCGCATAACTGGCCTATAGGTTGATTGATTCCAGAGAGAATCTGTTGCTGAATAAACGAGAAGCAGCTGCATGAATTTTTTTCTGTGAGAAAACTTGGACAAATGTCTCTAAGATATAATTCCATGTCCAACGCAGTATTAGCTGGGAAAATACGAAACTGGCCCAAAATGATTAAAATGTCCATCGTAATAGTTTCTAAGGAAATTTCAAATATCACTGTTCCATGATTTTTTTATGACAACAGGCATCGATACTGAATACATGCATTTTTCTCGAATGCGAAATACTGGCCTACGTAAAATGTGTAACTCGTTACGTGTTCATCATAATACTTTTCATTTCTGTTACCTTTTTGCAAACCTCCTTTATCTTCTTCGGATGAAATGACATTGGGTTTCCATTCTTATGAAATGTGTTTTTCTACACTAACGCGCAAGCAAAACGATCCTTTTTTTGGATCATATCGTCACGTGTGATGAAAAGCGGTTCCTCTACAATAGAAAACGGTTCAGGACAGTATTTGGACACCGACAAGCGACCCAGGCACTTCTCGAAGGCAAAAACCCATCTAAAAAGATTGTGAGAGATTGGTGTGATTCACAATAATTGTCTGCAACTGGGCCAAACTATGAAAGCAGAGTCCTGTTGTGAGGAAATCGACGAAAAGTATCAAAAAAAGCGTCAGCAGCAGTCAGCACTGATCAAAAAAAAGCCCGATTATGATCCATGACAACGCCCGTTCGCACGTTTCGAAAATGAAAGTCCGAAAATCAAAAGAATCGAGTGTCAAAATTCCGCCTCACCCGCCATACTCCCCAGACTTTTCGCAAACCGACTACCCTATTCTCAAGCACTTTGATAACTTTCTCATCGGTAGAATCTCCGCCAATCTGGGTGGGGTTAGTTATACAGGGTGTTAATTAAATATGTAACATAAATTCAACAGACGATTCTTTAGGTAATTTTAAGACGAAATGTTCATATAAACATGGGTCCGCAAATCCTCTGTTCTCAAGATACAGGGTGTTGAAATAAAAATAAAAAAGAAGTTATTCGTAAATATCTTAAATATCCTTTACCTAATTTGGTTGTAATTTGGGTGTAATTTGTATATATTTAAGTAGTCAAAGTGGCTGGCTTCTTCAAAGGTTTATTCATCTTGATGATTCATCGATGACGGGTGATTTCTAGTTCGTAGGTTGTATTTATGTTGACTCTAGTAGTCGTCTCTCTTGGTGATGCGTTGCTATTGGCCGAAGGTTATTACCTGGTAATGACGTAAAATTGCATTGCGCTGTTGCAACTTTAGCATCTTTTGGTATGGGACTCCAAATCCAGTTAAGCGTTACCCCTTCTGTTTTCTGTTGCAGTTTTTCATCAACAAGAGAAAAGAGGAGGCGGTAACGCTTAACTGGATTTGGAATCCCATAGTGAAAAATACTGAAGTGGCAACAGCTCAATGCATTGTTACATCATTAACGAAAAATGACACTTTGGTCAATAGGATGGCATCAACAAGAGAGACGGACTACCTTAGTCAACATAATTGAAACCTACAAACTAGAAGTCACCAGTCATCGGTGAACAATCAAAATGAATAAAGTACTGAAGAAGTCAGCCACTTGTACTGGTGAAATGTTAGCATGGAGTTCCAAACCACGACGGCCTTCAAACTCGAATGTAGATAGTAACACTGACAATCTCGGCTACAAAAGCCTTAACCAATTGATGATATGTAAGTAGTGTTTTTTAGCCAATATATTAAAACATTCTGAACAAATTGAAATAATTTTTTTTCTTGTAATATATATCACATCAAGATGAAAATTATCGAAATTTTTTGTATTATTATCATGGAATTACCAATTTTTCAATGATTTTTTTTTATTGTTAGGTAATTCTTCGATAATTTATACATGAATTTATCTTTTTCAAAGAGTATGGGACAATTCGAAGTCATATTATTAGTCATTTTGTATAATTCCACAAATGGAATATCCTATGGTTTTTCAAATATTACATTCATAGTTGTATTGATTGAACGTTAGATTATATCAATTCGCTATTCAGTGCAGAATAACTAAAATAGAATGAGATAAAAAAAAACTATGAGCTTGATAAATTGAGATTTGTATATGAATATATGAAAAATTAATTCATCTGATTGCTCACTCCAGTGGTACAATTCGTTCTTCAATTTCAAAATTTTAGGCTTTATCAAATATTAGGCCTGACCATTTTTGCTTTTCAACTTGATTGATTAATTTTTATACGATTCAAGATTCAGTTTTATATTGTTCATATTTTTTGATTGCAGATCATAAAAACTATTTCATTTGATTGTTGAGTTTGGGTCATTCATCGATTTCTTATCTCTCCCATGTCGTTATTTAATTTGTTTTCCATGGATTTGATTTTTTTCTCAATGAAACAGTGCAATATTATCTCAAAACTGAAAGAGATCATCCATTAAACCCATATTTTCAATGTTATCAACATAGAGCCAAAAGAAAATGGGGTTCCAACCGAACCACACTAAGAGTTGAAGTTGCTTCAAAACTTTTGAAATTATTCATCAGTACATATATATTGATTGAGAATTCGGAAATTATTTTTAAATGATCTGTAAGAATGGCCTCTCACTCGTGAGTCATATAAAATATATAGCAAAATTTTATGGTTAATTGGCCTTTTCAATATCTGAAATTATTTTTACATCGTAATAACTGATATCTATCACTCATTAGATCTGTCACTGCTAACTGAGTATTTGAATTTGGTTGATTAAATTTTGGAGCTTGTCAAATCGATTTTCAAAAAAGGAAAAATGTTTCGAAGAACTCAAAGTTGAGTTACAATCTATTGAATTTTTAGTATTCACTCTGAGATAATTGATGTCAACGCACTCCGGGAATTGGCCTTGATTATCTCTATAACTTGGGTAGTCCGTACATTAGACGTCCCCTCGTTATTTTGAAATAAGGGTTGATTCATCAAATCTGATTTCTTATTCTATAGGTATGCAATGATTTTCTGTATTGGGTTCTTCTGGGCGGTCCAGTTTTTTCATGAATTCAACTGATATCAAGTATGTTGCGAAACAGACCATAATAGCAGGGGAGCCCACAATGCAAAATGGGGATTTACTTGAGCGTCATTGAGACATATTAGGTTGCAAAGCTTAGATGATAAGAAGAAAAAAATGTTATATAATATATACTTTTTTTCGTCCTATGAGGACATTTTCAAACTTATATATTGTATAAGTTTGAAAATGTCCATATATATTGTAGGTATAAGTTCTAATAGGACGAAAATGCAGTAACTTCAGTTACAAATAAAAGTGGTGAAAAACATAGAAAGTTTAATTTCTCTTTCCTTCATTATGATTTTCTACCACGTAGTAACGGCTACATCCATCAATTAATTGATTAATTGATCTTCATCTTCATCACGAACGAGTCTCTGTGATCAGCTGTGATGGCATCATGGTAACAGAATTCAGAGTGGGGACGGAGTGAGAGAGTAATAGATAGAGGAAAAGTGAATAGAGAATAGAGGAATAGAAACTCGAAGAGGGAAATATAGGTATCACACAGCTGCATGCATTAAATTTCATCGACGAATTTTTGTTATTTTGGTTTGCGGAAATCGTCAGACTATATATTTTTCGTTATCCTTGAATTATTTCCTTCAAAATAAAAAAAAATTCAGCTATGCTCGAGAATGTCGAAATTACGTTATTTTTTTACAGCTTTGCTGCCCTTCCCTTTCTTTACGTCACTCTCAAATTGTCAGATTACTGGAATATACACTTTTTAGCAGGTACTTAACTCACCCTACCTTAATCTGACGCGCTCGAGAATTTCTGATGATCAATTTTTTTTTACTAATCTGATCCTTTACCCCTCACAGGCGGCCTTATATATGGGGCTCATATTTGGTGGAGGTACTTAACCGGGTACAAGGTATCCCTCTGTATATTGATCTGCCGCGCTTTAGTAAATCCCGAAATCCCCGCTTGGGCTCCCCTATTATAATGATATACAGGAATATTGTACACAAACTTATATCTTGAAGTTTATCTCAGACATGACACATTTTAACTCAAAATATCAAGATTTCATAATTCGAGTAGAAATGAAGGTGTTACTTCAATGTTTTTCGGTAGGTTCTCCTCTGGTTTAATATCCAGATGGGGTACTTTCAGAACTTTTGTTTCGATAGCAGGGTTCTTGTAGGTTCGAAGAATGGTGGTGTCTACTTTAAGTTCACAAGTTTCCGGAATTTCAATCACATAGTCCATTTGAGAGACCTTGATGTTAGATTTCATACGTTCGACTTTTTGTGTTTTTATTGGTTCAATTTTTGTCCTTCGAAATGTAGTTAAATGATTGCTTCTTTCATCAGAAGCTCGTTCTTCAAAGTAATTGAGTGAGTCAAATTTTTGAAAGAGGTTGTTGTTGCTTTTAATTGATTTTGTTCACTTTTGTTCACTTAGTATGTGGAAATAATTGATCATTGTTTTTGTTGATAAAAAAAGACGATTTTGACATCGACAATTTTTTGAAAAATAAAAATAAAGATATTGACTTGAAACCTTTGATTCCTGGTTTATTTCGACTTTAAATCAAAGGAAATCACAGTAGGACTGACTAGTCCGAACAGTGGTATAGTTATGCTATAGTTGTGCGTGAAAATATTGTACAGTAATTCGTTCCCATCTTTTTGGAAAATTTCTATAAAGTTGATAGTTATCTTCTTCTTGTTGATAGATTAAGTGGTATCAATTGTATCTATGATCTTGATTTTTGCCTGTTCTGAGAAATACAGTTCTTCAGACACAGAGGTTGGTTTACGTTTAGCCTTGTGTTTTTAAAAATAGTGCTGATGATGTATGTATCATCTATTGGTGTTTTTCTGGTTTCTTGACGAAATAGATTTGGTTGTAAAACATTCCTTTCTGTAGGACAACTTTGTAGGTCAGGATATTCCGTTTCATAAAATTGAGTTTCGGCTCATATTTATATCACTAGGAAATCAATCGAGAGCCGAGTTTTACAAAAACGGTGTTTTCGTCAACCAGCTGTCGCACACCTACGAATGACAACTCTCAAAAGTAGAAACTTGTGCGAGCTCAGGACTAACGAGGTCTCACCTTTCATCGTGCGACTTCAAGCACAGGTAAACAAATGCATATTTTGGAAACGATTCACTTTTGTTACAGGGTGTATCACATAAACCCACATTAGAATCATACCGGATATTAAAAAATGTAGAAATATACAGGGTGTTATTTTTGAATTAGGGAAGTTGATACCAACTTCCAGTGTAACCGGAAGGGTTGGAAAAATGCCAATATTTCCATTCGATGAAGCAGTTTTATTCAAAACATGAATCTGCTGCAAACTTTTAGAGTAGCCTGGCTGTGACAAAAAAATGTGCAATTATTTTCGTATCTTTGAGTTAGGTGTCACACACTTTTCTTATGGAATGTGTTCCATACTCATGTGAAGCCATGTTTACAGTACGATTCCATGCTATTCAATCATTCAAGAGAAGGAAAATTCCAATTTGATATGCGTCAAACAGTCACCCATCAATAACTCATTATGTCAAGTTCCTAATTTAATAGATTCCATTAAATTCAGACACCGACCCAATTTTTCTAGGGTGTGCTCGGCACTGGAAAGTTTTTCATGAAATTGAATTTGAAACATGCGTGCTGACAGGACGGAATTGAAATGTTTGAAAATGTTGAAAGTATTCTTTTTATGGTGAGGATATAGAAGGTTTTCTCCTAATTACATTTTGGCGTGATGAGAAAAGACGATGGAAAAACTCCGGACAGAACCGCGTTACTGTCGTGGAAAGATATTTTTCTACCACTATTATAAATAGTTACTGATTTCATATGCCACAATAAACTCGATCAAAGAATGTAAACTTTTACAGCGGGATATTACTGTATCGAAGCTATTTTCCAGGTTTTTTGACCTCAGTGCCGGTTTTCATGTCTGACGTTCCGTCTACTACTGCGGTAGACATTATCAAAGGCGTTGAAGTAACGATCGAAGTGCTCGAGTCGTTCATAAAGCAAAAACTACAATGCTGGAGTATATCTCCGTTTTTATATTTTTATTTGTGGCCGTGACTTCGTTCCTCTTAATTGGATTATCTGACCATGTTCGTATACAATTGAGGTCAGGTTGCCAGATTCAATCAATGTTCATTAACTCTTCTTTTCTTTCGACATCCTTACTGTGTTTTTGAATATCTATTTCTCTCTATGTACTCTCTCGAGTTTCATCAAGTATTATACTGAAACCAGATAGACAAGAGACTCAAGCGGGCCGTACGAGCCATACGGGAGAGGACGCCAAAGTAACCCCAGCTAGGCCCATTGGCCTTCCCTGTGTTAAATACAGACCGAAGTGGGAGAATTTCGGAAAAACCCGACGTAAAACCATTATACAGGCCAACAAAAACTATCAGAGAAAGTCTAAGGTTAGCTGAGGATCTCAGAATGCCTTCAGCAACACCCGGGGTATGTCAAATTCCTTGTTGACAAATTCCATCATTTCTGCATTGGATACGACATCGGCACCAACTCGAGCACTTCGACCGTTACCTCACCGCTTTTGATAATGTATACCGCAGGTGTAGACAAAACGTCAGGCATAAAAACCTGCGGTCTACGGCCAAAAAATCCTGGGAAATAGCTTTGATACATGAACTTGACGGTTGCTGACTTCAGATACTCCACATACATACACACCATTCACACCCGAATGTCCAATTTTTTCAAGCGGAAGGTGGGACCTTTTGATACTTCGTTTGATAGACCAGTATTTTTTAAGTAAGTGACAGTTTCATATTTGTTTTGAGAATCTACAAACAGAAGATAAATATCATGTTTTCGAAATAATATTGAAAACTTCATAATTCACTTTCTGATGATGACAAAAACTGTTAACGTATTCATTCCTTACATTATGAAATGTGCATGGAATAATTTTCTCACATTTCACTGATCCCCACACAAAGTCTGAAGACATCATATCTGATTATCTAGTAGGCCATTTCAAGGTACCAGTTTGCTTTCCTACTGGTTTGGATGATTGTCATTTAGCCACTTTGGAACCTCATGTCATAATGAGGAAGTATATGTTATCGTTTTCGACATATGAATGCATTTCAATTTTTTTCTACGGAAATAATGACCTCTAAAAATGCTGATAGTTGAGGAAACTATGATACCGAAATTTGATTAGAACTCGGGTGATACTTGGAGGCTTCCCACACTTCAGCGTATTCATTTTACGTTGCTTCAATACAGGGTGTTAAAAAAATACAGTAATTTCGTTTTCTTGAATGAGTGACTGAAAGTGGATTATTTCAAATGGAACACCACGTGTATTATTGCAAACTCAGAAAGCTGTTGAATTTTTTTTTCTATTTACATCATGCTTATACCTAATTAATCAAGTTTCGGACTTATTGAGTATTTATTTGGGAAAATGTCCCTTCAGAATGGTATTACTATTCGGTATTTTGTAAGCAGGACATGATTACTATTTGACAGTAACGATGTGATATTCTCATAATAATATTGACATTTTCATCACTCGAGAAGTTTCATATTGTCAATCTTGGTAACCTCAAAAAACAAAATATAATGGACATCACGTTACTTCAGACTTGTATAAAATCCTATATGACTGGTCGGCATTTGACAGTTTAATATAACAATATCGTGTTCATGGAACATGATGTGACATTAGGAGTTCCTCAGGGATCAGTACTGGGACCTTCATTTTCGTGGTATTTGTTAATGATCTCTCAGAACATGTTGAAAAATGCCACATAACTATATTTGCAGATGATACCACAATGACAATCACTGTATCTACACTGGAAGATGTATTAGCAATCATGTAATCATTTGATATTACATTCCTCCAAATCTATTTCGATGAAATTTTATAACAAAAAACCCAGATGGAGTTGATATTACTGATGGAATAGCGATCTCAGATGTTGTTGAATTTCTACGTACCATGTAAAATTAATCTTCAAATTGAGATCTACATATTCATGGGGTTTGCAAGAAATTTAATGCAGCATTCTTTGCCATTAGGCGGAAGAAATTGCTTGTAGATAAACAAAACTTGTAAGTGTATATTTAGCAATGGTATATCCGCATATTTCTTTAAATATGATGTTATGGGAATGCGCTTGATATGGATTATTGTGATAGCTGCAAACCTATTCTTGTAAGGGAAAATATATTATCAAATGTGCGACTTATGTAAGAAATAATCTTGCATTTTTCGAAACAAATTCTTCTACTCATAATTATCTTACACATTATGGTGGTATGTTAAGGATACCCTCGCACAAATCAAATAAATTTGAAAATTCTCCAATATACAGTGCTATCTCACTTTACAATAAACTGCCTGATTCAATCAAGGAGTCAAAATCATATAAAATCTTTAAGAATAATACAAAACTATTCTTAACAAAAAAAATGTTTTTATAGTTAANGACAGATTTTCAATATATCTGCGAATAAAGAAGATCTAAGCAAAAAAATAATTTTGGATTTTTTGGTTTTTCCTATATTTCTCCAGAAGAAAAAGAGCTATACTCGATTTCTCCACATCATTGAATAGGTCTCTGAAATACGCAACTTTGCCATGATTTAACCGACACTCTATCTCTTATCATTTACATCTCGTAAATGTACAGAAACGAATTTGAATCGCCCTGTATATATTTGTTTTTGAATTGTAACATTTGTATTTTAGGTGTCATGATTTATGTTTTTATATTTATATTTTATCCTTATTCTTTAATTTTTCATTCAAGAATGGCTAACTATTGTTTTCATTCTTCATGTGTATATATTATATACCTATTACAATCATTGACTTACCATCTGTACATTAAGTACCGAAAATGGTTAATAAAATTATTATTATCAATAATAAAAAAAACAGTATTTTCCGGACTTGTTACAAAAATTACTATTTTTGAAAAAATCGTTGTTTGAATGTTCTTTGAAAAAAAACCTGTTTCAAGCTGATCCCATTTCTTCAATTGTCACTAGATAAACAGTTGAAACTTCGTTTGATAAGGATGAATTGTGAAACAATATGAAATCTACATCATATAAAGCTATTTAAACTTTTACAGGTTCTGCTATTGGACATCAATGCATGATATATAATTCCAGATGGCATTTTTAGCGAACTGTTACCGTAATAAATGAATGAAAAGTAATTGAAATGCAAGAGGTATGTTTGGCAGGCACTCAAACTGACAGGAAGGAACATTACACAGTTCCACATATGAAGTTTTCAAGAAACTCCAAGCTCATCACCACGTTGATGACATAATCCAATAACAGGGAAATTTTTCATGTAGACAGTTAGTGTTCCGGTGCGGACCCGAGAATCTACGACATTGAAGCAATAATATGTTGTAAATTAGGTAAAAGATGATCAAATATGAAAAGTACAGGGAAGAAAGCAAATGGCTACCTGCCTTTGGTTCATGCCATTATTGGTTGCCACTTTATATCTGCATTATCCAACCAAGGTAAGATCAAAATCTTGATCTCGAATCATATCTCATTATATTCTGTTATCTCTTTGATCGTTCAAAGAATGAAATAATTGCACTAAACAATTTTTCAAATCGCATGTCCAATTTTCAAGTTGTAGAAGCTGGATGTGGGTATTTTGACATTTTCGGTGCTTTCTTGCGAGCTGTAGGGAATGTTATTTAAGAGCCGATGTTAACCAGTACATTCCGAATGACACATGAATTCTGAAATATAAGCAACATGGAATAACAATTCAGAGATTTTAGCGCTTCTTGTTGTCAGGAGAATCCTGAAATTTGAATTCAATACTATCAACAGTGAGAAAATTTATCACAGTTTTGTTACTTAAAAGAATTTGCTCTTTGTTGCACAATTATAATTTAGTTTTGTGGTTCATTAAAGAAGATATAATCATTTTTTGATCAAATTGTATTGATTGATTCAGCTTGCAATGTGTATATTTTCTGAATGTTGGGAATCAATTTCTGTTGCAGATGATAACTTTGTATTGTCTTTATTATCCCAAGAAACAATTAATGTTCATGAATACGGATCAACTAAATAACCGAAGATACAAATTAAACAAAGTAGTGAAATATTGAATAAGAAAACACAAGTGACTGATATGATATTGAAAACTGATAAATAATTTAGTGAAATTTAATAAAATGATCAATATGAGTGAACAGTCTAATTTGCAATTATTCAGATTTGATATAAAAACATTTGAAACATCTAGATGATTCTTGTGATGCACTACTTGAAAAGTTGTTGTTGTAATGAATATTACTGGAGTTTTTTTCCAACACCTCGACACGTGTTTTGATCACCAAGTGATCCTCTTCAAGAGAAAGATTGAACTAAATATACTTACAATGTGTCTTAAAGTGTCTTAAATCAATTTCACAATGTGTCCTAAGGTAATAGACAGGTAAATCCAATAACTGAAATGTGATCTTAACTATCGTATCTTAGCTATATAGTATACTATTAGGTATTGGTCCACCATCGTTATTCATAATATTATTATGTTTACTTGTTTCTACACTCTCATTGGCATCTAGATGCCTGTTGTTAACTTTTTTAACTAATCATAATGAAATAAAGTCTATGGAATGGTTTTGTTGCAAAATATGACAGGCTGATTTTTCTGGTGTTCTATATTTTAGGTGTGCTAAGTGTTCCTTATATCTTATTTCTATAGATCTTTTTGTCTGTCTATAATATTTTGCATCGCAGTCCTCATATTTAATTTCGTAAATTCCAGACTTTTCCAAATTATCCACTGTCTTTTGGATTTCCTGAAAGGCTCTGTAGTGTATGAGTTGTTCCGAAAACCTTCATACCTAGTTCCTTCATACCTAGTTTCCTCATACCTAGTTCCTCAAAAATATTTCCAAAGTTCTTCGTGTATTGGTGGTATGGAACTGAGATATATTTATCTTGGTTTTCGTCGTTTTTAAAAGGCGAAATTTCGTCTCAACCTAAACTTTTTCTTCCTTATTATATCATCTACAATAACCTTCGAGAAACCGTTACTGGCTGCTATTTCCTGTAATGTACGTTTTTCTTTCGTGAACCTCTGATGTGTGAGAGGAAAAGTCAGAAGACAATGCACACAGTGATGTGAACTGTCAGGAGTATACCTTTTCGTGTTTTTCTCCTTTCTGAATACATCGTATTCTAGCCCTCCAAAATGACTCCTCATTAGCATTATAAAACTAGGAATGAATAAACTAGGTATGAAGGTGGTTTTCCAAACAAATCATACGGATTTCAGGAAATCCGAAAGACAAAGTCCAGAATTCGGAAAAGTCTGGAATTCACAGAATTGAATGTGAGGACTGCGATGCCAAATATAGTGGTCAGACAAAAATATATATTAAAATGAGATAAAACGAACACTAAGCACACCGAAAATATGAAAGATAAGAAAAATATCCAGTCGCCCATCATATTTTGCAACAAAACCATTTCATAGACTTTAGTTCATTATGATTAGTTAGACAAGTTAACATCATCAGTCATCTAGATGCCAATGAGAGTGTAGAAATAAGTAAACATAATAATATTATGAATAATATTATGAAAATCAATTTAGGACTAGTAGATATGGCAATATTGTTAAATTAATTTGAGACACTCAAGACGCTGGTACCTAGAAGAGTTATCCATAGTATAAATGAAGATAACATTGTGAATATATTTAATTCAATCTTCCTCTTGAAGGAATCTTGGTAATCGAAACACGTATCGAGGTGTTGAAATAACATTCTGGTGTTGGGAAAAAACTCTAATAATATTCATCTAGATGATTCTAACTATATGAGAAATCATATAATCCTATATATTTAAATAAATCAGTTGAATGTTTTTTCAATTCATTTTTGAATTTAAGACCATTTCAAGATTTTTTCATTCTTCAGGAATTGTATTATACAGTTTGGTCCACTAAGTGTGCAACGTAGTAACGGCTAC
>NW_019291656.1:14454-59677 GCF_000500325.1 Leptinotarsa decemlineata
TAGTATTTGTTTTATTCTAGAGTTCTGTTAAATATCGTTGCAACAAACATGAAGTTGACGGTCACCTAAAAAAATACAAATCCAAGTAAATTTTACAAATACACTTTAATTTGATAAAAAATACTCCAAATTGATTTGATTGTGGCTACTTCAAATATATATTGAATCAAAATATCAAAAATATGTATCATACGGGGGTAATTCAAAATTTTTCAAAAGAAAAAAATTCGAATAGTAGGCCATGACTTCGTATCTGAACATAACTTTTAATTCTGAGCAACTTTTCTCTTCAACATATTTCTATATTCTCTTAAATAAGGGTACTTCACTTCTGAACGAACTTTATATTTTTAGGCCTATCCCGTATGGTATTTGTCATAAAGCCATTTCAGGTACACTTGGTATAGTTTTGGAACATGCACCAACTTTTGTCAGGAATAAAATTTTCTAAGAAATCGATAATAAAAAAGTTTCCCATTTGTTGCAGTGGACCACACTGTATATTATAATTCCATCAAGATAAATCGATTTATGCCCAAAGTTAGATTTGAAATTACTAACTGATAATAATTTTGTTCGTCTATTGTTATGATTATGAATATTACTAATTTCTATATAGTTTATATTTGAAATTTTAATTTTTTTTGTTATTGAGAAGACGATACAATGATGTTTTTTGTTGGTTTTGTGTTCAAATCTAATGCATTGTTTGGTTCATATGAATTCAGTGTAGACTCTGAGTACGATAATTCATATACGATTATGAATTTGATAGTTCTATTTTGTGAAGAATTCAGAGGTTTCACTGTGGATTTATTGGCTGATCTCCAAATAGAAATGAGTGAATGCAGTTGTGAGAATATAATACTGAAATTAATGTTTATCAGGAATTCAAGAAGAATATGTAACCTGATTTTGAATAGTATAACAATAATTTCAATATGTTTTGTCTACGATGAAGTTTCTTCGATATAATATAATCGTAGGAATTCAATAAAACTGTTTAAAAATCTGTTTAATATCTGTTTTTCCGTTAACCAGCTGTCGCTCCCATACGAACAATAACTCTCAAAAGTCAAAACTTGTGCGAGCTAAGGACTAACTAGGTCTTACCTTTCAACGTGTGATTCCTAAAACGGGTTGGACGAGAAAAAGTGAAAATCGGCCGTGCGGACTTGCGGTTCGAAACACCAGTTCACACAGCAGTCGATTGAGTGAGTAGAGCAAACCATCCACGTCAATCCATTAGGCTAAGGTCCCATTGGTATAACTGATTGTATTGCTATTTGGGAATGTTTTTTTTTCTGTGATGTATGAATACTGAACATTTTGTGCCTGTAGCACTATGGTTCGAGTCATATTGTGTATTATATGAGTCTGTCTGTTTAAAATCTGTTTTTACGTTAACCAGCTACGAACGACAACTCCCAAAAGTCGAAATTTGTGCGAGCTAAGGACTAACGAAGTCTTACCTTTCAACGTGTGATTTCTAACACGGGTTGGACGATAGCAAGTGAAAATTGATCGTTCAGCCTGGGGCTTGAACCAGAGACCAACACGACGGTCGATTTGATTGGGAGAACAAAGCACCCACGCCGAACCGACCGGCTACCGTCCGTAATGTAAATTACCATGCAATTCATACATCTTGCCTTTTCCATAGATACATGAAATCCTTTTTTCCAACTACATCGAGAGCATGATATATTGTTTCTACATTTTTGTTGAGTGATTGAATCGATAGCAATGAAAACACTGTGTAACATTATTGTTTCCAAATACTGAAGAATTTTGCCATGCCCCGAATGAAATAACATAATTTGTTGAATTTTTTTTGATGCATGGCTCATATGCTTTCGTGATACAAATATCTAATTTGGCGTAGAAAAAATCGTTTTAATTCATTATTATTTTCTCCTCTTATGATCTTCAGTTAATCATCAATTTGTTCTTCTAGACACAAACCGACAATTTTCAATTTTAGAGTCGTGAGTGTCAGAAAATCTGCTTTACATTTGTTATATATCTCATTGTATCTTACAAATTTTATATGTAAACTTAAATTCTTGAATAGTTTTATATTTGACATAAATATAAGAGGATCCTCGATGTTATATTTTTACTAGCTTCATTTCATACTCACTTTCAGTTCCCAATGAAGAGACAATAGAAGCTTTGAAAGTTTGAACGTAAAAAAGAGTTTCGTTATCGATGAAAGTTTACTCGGGTAGCACCGCCGACTCGACTTCGTACGGATAGCATTGCTATGTTTCAGCCTATTCATCTAGATCTAGCATATCACATTCAAACATTCAACACTTACAATTTTTTCTGAATCAGTCCGTTCATTGGTAGAAACCCTCTGAAAACCCGTTTGGTAGATTATGAGTTTATCGCGTTCATACAGACAGACAGGCAGAGGCGACGGGGGAACTTCATTTCATAATGTATTACGATGAACAGTTTTAAATAATACTACGCTAGTAGAAGGATATACCTCATTTCAGAAGCCTGGATTGTGACTAAATCTTGCTTTGAGAAACAATTGAAAAGTGAAATTTGGCACGACTACTAAAAGTAAAAGATCCTTCTGAATTTTTAAACACGCCACTGTATTCCACAACAGCGTCAATCCGGCGAGGAAGGACCAATTTGAGGAGCGATAAAATTCATTGCGCCAAAGCAGCGCGTCCATGAACGAACGCGAACGTGTCAAAAGATATCCAGAAAATATGTTGTGCTTCATGTTTAATGCAAAAGGTTACGCCATTGCTGATAATGGCTGCATTCTTTTCGACGGAGCGGTCGAATTACTCCCCAAACGCTTCATTACTTGCACTTCAGCCACATCACTGCTAATTTGGATTCGGATCGCACGAAATCGGTAATGCATTAGTACTTATCACTAGGGAGCGAAATGGGTCGCGGCTGATATTGGATTTTTTAATATCAATTGCATTGTCCGTTACATGAGATTGAATATGAATTATGATTGAATGTGGTTGGTAATATTCCTTGGTATCTTGGTGTATCAGATTTGAATGTTTTTAGTGAGTATGAAAATCTAATCTAACTTGAAAATTCGAAATGAAGCAAGAAAAATTGTTCAGTCCTTGTTAATTATTCCTTGAATATTGATGAAGTCGTAAAAACTCCACAGAAGCATTTCAATAATAATAATGTAGTTTATTCAAATGAAAACATCAATATAATACGTGTCGATATATCAATGAAATACACTACAACGAATACAATGAATAATGAAAGGTAATGAAAAAGAAGTAATACTTATACTGAAGTAAAAGCAACAATAAAATAATTAGAAGCAATAAATCTTTGTTACATGAAAGACCATGAAACTGATCGTCTGCCTTGGGGGTGGGTTACTAGAATAAAAGAGTTGAGTAATCACTCGATTAAAGCATGTATCGCAGTTCTATTCTATTAAACAGTTTAGTCTATTTGGGGGCTTTTTGATGGTTGAAGGAAGAGTATTATAAAAGCGATTTGATAAAAAACATGATTCCTTTGACAATTTTTTCATATAGGTGTTTCCAGTGATTCATTTATTTTTAAACGAGTTTCATATTTGTGACAATAGATTAGTTTCAACATTTGTTGTATTATCGAATGACAATTTTATAGAAATAATGCCGTATACAGGCCATTTCTTTCATCATGTGGTAGCATTGCTTTATTCTAAACCGTAACAGATACGAAGACGATAAAATGGAAAAAAAATAACTGTCATCTGGAACAACACAATGGTCGAAAAAAATTTAGGGGTACTCTCGCACGACTCGTGTTTCACGGGGCAAACCAAAAATGCTGTTTTTTGTTTTTTTCGAATGGAATTGTTACTTCGAAGAATATCAAACAATGAAAATGGAAAATGCTATTGTTTTCGAAGTGTACTATGGCGATGTAATGATAAATATTCGATAAAACGTTTCGTGTCAACATGGCCACCATCATCTTTTTTTAATATGGACCTGTCTTTTGTATTACAGATATTGATGAAGCCATAAACTCACAATCCAAGGATATATCACATTTGATATTTTTCTAGCGTTTCATTTGAAATAAGCACTATCATCAGTGACAACAATCAAATAGAAAAACAATTTATTTTACCATGAACTTTTCTGAAAAATGAAACCCATACGGAAAATCAAAGCTACATGGCAATCTACTTTAAATTCTCGAATTGACAACCTCTTTGTTGAATGCACATAAGTTGTCAGTCCAGACAATTTCTGTGACAATTTTCTTTCATAATAGGTGTAATACTTATACATGCATCTCTATTTTTTTTGTTTGAGATGGTCGATATCTGTACTTGATGTTGAAAAAATTGTATCCTTCATTTATCACCAGACAAAAAATCTAAAGAAATAAGATCTGGGGATCGAGCTGGCCAGTTAATTAGTCTATTGTTTCCAATCCATTTTCTTAGGAATATTGCATCTAAATGTTCCCTTTCTATTGCTGCATTATGGGGAGGAGCACCGTCTTGTTGAAAATATTGTATTTCATGACGGATATTCAGTGGTAATTCATCTAAGTAGCCATTGAGTTCATTGAATAGAAAATGAGGATACATTTCATTATTTGAACGACAATCGTAAAAGAAAGGGGCAAGGATGTTTGTTCCCACAATTCCCAACCAAACGTTTACTCTGAACCTTTCTTGGAAATTGATTTTCCTATGTAAATATTCATTTATATTATTCCACCTATAAAGGATATTTCTGTTGAACGAACCATTGTTGAACATTTCCAACTTGCCAATTTTTACGTCTTAACCACTTCACAACTCGTCCTCACTTTCCGTATTCCCTTCCATTAAGATGATGAACTTTGTGTATCCTATATAATTTATATTTGTTCTTTTTCGAAATAGTTCTGGTGGATTTTACAAAAATCTCCATTTCGTGGTCAATTTCTCGTGAAAATCAATCTTGATTAGCATAATTTTTGTAACTGGTCAATCCTAAATAAAAAAAAAATGTTTTCACTGTGTAAATTTGCATGTGGAAATATTTGCTTACCCATAACATTGATTTGATTCCTCACACTTCCAATAATCACACATTTTCTTTGTTTTCTTACTGTCAAATGCACCATAGCCCCTCAAATTTCTTTCTAATCGTCTCAACATTTAGATGTTCGGAATACGACGATTCGGGTATAAATCAACATACATATTCCTTGCCAAAACAGAATTTCTATTTGATTTTGCATAACTGAATAGCATATCAGTCCTTCCATCATTTGAATATATCTTTCATATGTTCATAAACGTCTGACAGTTCTCAACAGATATCAACAACGCAATCATTTCTCCTGCCATAAAAACCAAGCAAAGCCTACGCGTTTAAGATGGTAAATGAATTGAGATGCTATTTGATCATACCAAATAATACAACAATCGAACTTTGACCAAAAACTAATATTTTCATTACTTTGCGGATTGAGAATTATGAAAGTACGAATTATAATTGATTAGGGAGAAATAATCCTTGAAAGAATGATTACGGCAATACAAAAATATCCAAAACGAAAAAGTACCAATTTTCATCGTGTTAAGGTACCTACCCGTCAAATTTATTGGGTTGTCTGAATTATATTCTGAAGAAATCGAAACAATTTACAAAAGGAGTAACGACAGGAAACGTAATTTGAAATTGTTGTAACTGATGATCGTGGTTATTTCAAATGAAACGCTACAAAAATATCAAATGTGATATACCCTTGGATTGTGAATTTATGGCTTCATTAATATCTGTAATAAAAAAGACAGGTACTTATTAAAAAAAAGTTGATGGTGGCCATGTTGACACGAAACGTTTTATCAAATATTTATCATTACATCGTCATAGTATACTTCGGATACAATAATATTTTCCTTTCCCTTTTTTGATTTTCTCCGAAATAAAAATTCCATTATAAAAAACAACAGCAGTTTTGGTTTTCCTCGTATAACTCGAGAAGGACGAGAGTCCCCGAAAATTTTCCTTGACCATTGTATTGTTCCCGATGACAGTTACCTTTTTTCCCATTCAATCGTCTTCGTATATAGCAATGTTACCACATGATAAAAGAAACGGCCTGTATGTATTACTTTCGTTTCTGCAAATATTAAGTTAGACGAATACCTGATACGTTTGGATGATAATATTTTTTGGATTTCAGTGATGTATATGTGTATTAGATGCTGCTTTCCAGGCCAATACCCCATAAGTGATATGTGAATCCACTAAGGATTGATAAAGAATTTTAAGGTGTTTATAATGAAGTATTTGCCTCAAATATTTGAATTGAGGAAGAAGTGAACGTAATGTTTCACAGACTTTTAATATATGTTTGTCCCACTTTATAAAGTGCATTTCTTGAAAGTCCTCCCCTTTCTTTTTTTGATCGGATTAGGTCAAAAAATTGAAATTTGCGATAATGGAATTAATGCATGAATACTTTATTTTGAAGTGAAATTGACAGATGAAACTTTCAAGATGGCAACTGGGTGCCATCTGGGAAAAAATTTAATGGAAAGATGGGTCTTATTTTGAAACTCTTGACGGATACTTCACAACCCTAGAATATGAAGCCAATATCTTCACCAACTACATTAATATCGATATTTCTAGAAATATCCCTTTTTATCTGCCGTAGGGCAATTCCAACAACCCGATAAGGTTTGTTAAGTTATTTTTTGTATATAAACACGACAAAAAATGTCAATACGCCAATAAACATCATTATTCAGTTAGATTATTCTAATTTAGTTTTTGGTTTCACTACTAGAAAGGTACCACGTCAACAATCTCTAAAATGATTAATTTTCGTCCATTGGAAAAAAAATTGAAGCGATTTTTATTTACGGTGCGACGCGTAACTTTCACGAGACCAAAAACATTTTCAATGGACGCTTTCCGAATCGTCCTATCTGTAGAAAATATTTAAGGGAACTTATATCCAAATTCACAACGGTAGTGTACATAACAAAAAGCCCACATGTCATCCGTCCATTCCGGAAGAACAGCAAGTGCAAATAATTGGTGAGATGGTAGTAAATCCTGAACAGTCCAATTATTTCGTGGCGAATTTTCATAGAAAAGTAGTTGCCGCTGAAGGGTTTTCTTCAGTTTGTATCTGAGAGAAACTATTACACATCGTTGTAAAGAGTTTATTTTGTTTTTTCCTTCGGAATTCTGCTACATTTTTTTTGTATGAAAATGGAGAACTAGAAAACCAACTGTTTCCCCCTGAAACTAATCTTTTCGGAAAATATACCTCCTTCAATTTATATAACACGTTGATTTCAATTTTTTTTTTTCAGGGAGATGAGATGATTTTATAAGAGGTGAGACTTCAAAAGGATCATATCTGTCTATCAACTGATAATTTTCAAGACATTTCCGATGTGGAAAGTGATACTATACTTGAACTGATGAACCAATTGACAGTACGTTGAATCAGTGAATATTTTTCAATTCAGTTCGTTTGTTGGTAGTGCAGTAAGATTTCTCTGCGAGGTTCTAACGATATGTTTCGCGAGAAACTTCTAGAGGTTCACTTGTGGAAATGATAGCTTTCTATGTGAGTGAAATTGTGTATCGGTACTATTTTATATCTTGCGGTATGTAAAGTTTCTATGAATGACATTTGGTTCAATTCTAAATGTTGAAAAAGTCATTTTCGTGTAATTTAATACTCATGTATTCAAAAGTGATTGTTCTGGTTGGTCTTTCTCTCAATGCCTGAATCTTCAAGAAGCTGCTGTGCATGATATATACGTCTTTGTAAAGAGTCTATATCGGAGTTATTCATTTCATGTATAATGGTGGAGAAGTAAAGAGCCAGAAAGTTCCATCCCAAAAATTCTTTTTCCCTGAGAAATATTACTTTCTGAGTTGAAAATAGATATGCGTACATTGACAAGTTCAATGTAATGAACCATTTTCTTCTTGTATTAATACGTGTCAAGAGAAGGTTGTGGACAAACTATGAACCAAACACAGAAACTATGTTCCATGATTGTCCGTTGAACCTCATTGAACATATTTCCTTGTAACTTCCTTGGAGGTTTGTGATCTGGTAGGTCAAAATTTCATTACTCATAGTCTAAGAATGTTGTGAGGGAACTGGAAAGGAAGTTGCGGCCAATTAGAGATCACGTAGGAAAATGAAAGCCTGATTCAGTGAGTAGGTATGTATAACTCATTTTCACTAATATTGAGTTTTTCCTCAGCTACAACTAGTGAACACTTTTTGCAAGGAACGTAAGAGAAATGTCTATTTTTCATTTTGAAAACAATGGACAGCAACATAATAAAGTTTCCATAATACGTCACATTTGTGGTACTGGACCATTACTAGTTTCAGGTATTTTGAAGAAAAAGCCTGGAAATGATGTCATCTATAGTTTCGACAGGAAACCAAATCTACAAATATCAAAGAGAAACGAGGAAATATCCTTATATACAGAAATTGAATATAGAATGAACCAAATTATTAAATCGGCTTTCGACATCTTGTTTCCGTAAGTTGATGAGTAAGCAAATTTGATCATTCTTCGCCGCCGCCATATCTGAAACATATATTTGGTTAAATGAAAGGCGAAGGGCTCCCCTCAAAGTTCCAACATCAGCTATTTTGACGATTTCGATAACAAACGTCTTCTTCAAATCGAAAGGCTATATTTTTATATTATATTTAGGTATTTTAATCTAGATTGATTTTTTGGAAATGTATATGGTTTGCTTTTATTGATTATTGTAGCAAAAAAGTTTCAGAAGCAACCCTTTTTGTATTTCAGGGAGAGTACATGAAAAAAATCTGAATACATCAAAACTGACAAATGAAAAAGTTTCTTACTGAACTTCTTTGTGTTTTTTTTTCGATCATAATTATTTTGAATGACTAGAGACACTAATCTTTCTGATTACGAAGGTATGCATTTCCAGTGTCGTTCTTTGACTGAAAAAAATTACAATTGAGAAAAAATTACAAAGAGTGAAAGATAGCTTATGATAAACTATTAAAGCCTTGTTTGTTACCCTTGTGTTGATGTCAGACTACTATATGTACCATATATTCTTCTCATTAACTACATCTCAACAAATTAGTGAAAATTTGCAAATGAATTACTGAATCTAAAAACCATACCTACGTAGCTGATTATTCTGTTTCAATAATGTTACCAGATACTTCATGAGACAAATTTATATTTCTCATGTGAAATATCCCTTCAAAGGGCATTATATTATCCACATTGTCATTACTATTTCAAATTGATATCGGGCTCGACATATTAGCAAAGGTGAACAATAAGCCTTATGAAACTGACCACACTGAAGTTGTACGGCTACTGAACACATACTGTTCATGCAGAAATTACCACTAAAACCGCGTACGTGGTGTATGTTTCAAGCATATTTCTCACTTCATTACCGAGGCCTTTGCAGATTCAGTTTACACCAGACATATGGGTTCACAAATATAGAGTTATTATAGTTCTCGACTACATATAGTGATGTATGAGATTTCTGAGACGGTATTCACACATTCTCTGATGACGTATTCACAAAAAGTATTCTAGGCAATTTGAGACAACATGCTATGTTGACGTTACTGAATTTGAAATCTATAAAATGAATTCATGTAACACTACATCAACCCTTGTTACTTTAGCTCTAGCATGATAAGCGTACGTCTCATGACCTGCAGCTACAGTGTCACCATTAAAGTGCGCACCATATGGGAAACTATTTTATCAAAAAGTTTCATTGAAGTTTAACTTCGGCACTTGTTTGTGCTTCAAATTTAACTTAAAATGATGCGGTCAACTGCGACCCACCGACGTTCAGTGTTTGTCAAATTCAACTTTTTTTTGAAAAAAATTGAAAAAGTGCATTTCTAGATCGAATTCAACAAAAAGTTGTGTCTACGGCAATTTTATATCCATATCCCAAATTTTATGTAACTAGGATAAAGTTAACATTTTGCTTATTTTTGACAGATATCCCCTTTATTTTAAAAAACAAGTTAGGTTAATTGTCATCAATTCATGTATACATTACAAAATAATTATGGAGTTTGACTTTTTTAATAAATTTTCACTTATACGGACATTTCTAGAGAGAAATTAACAATTTGCTATAAAAATTTTAACATGACTTGTGCAAAGTTTCAATCACTTGGCTATTTTCTTAAACAAACGTCAGTACCTTCAATTTTGAGAAAACAGACACAACTCAAAAACTGCAATAAGTATTAATAAAGTTACTAGAGTTGAAATTACGTTAGAATTTCAATATTCAGTATTTACAGATTATTTATAAACACTAACTAGGTAGGTAAGGATGCTTCATCACGTTGAATAAAATGTTTAAGTAGGTCTTGACAAACAAAATGCATGCTATGGTAGTGTCAAGTTGTTGATTTACTTGTCAAATTTTCAACAGTTATTGTTGCAATAATGTTGTCTCTTCAGGAAAGAATAGAAATAGTTTTAATATGTGGTGAGAATACACCATACCGGCAAGTAGCTAACATTTTTAATAAACGGCATCCAAGAAAAAATGTTCAACATACTACTGTGTCGAGGATAATGTCGAAATTCAGAGAAACAGGATCCGTAGCAAATAATAATAATAATAATAATAATAGGTCTTTATTCCCATAATGATACAATAAATAAACGGGAAAGGCTGAAGATCAGTTGCTTGCACCAAAAGATGTAACCTCTGTTTTTCATCTTAGGCCAAAAAAATAACTATATATACATATATACACAATACATATACACATATCAATTTAACAAAAAGCACACTCCAAGTAAATATGATGAGGAGGCCCATCAAGAACACGGTTAAACGAGCATAACCGATATTATAAAAAATACCGGTTACAAGAGAGAAAGTGTTAGAAAATTTTTATTAAAGAATAAATTTTGGCCTTACAATCCAAAATTATTATTAACACATTGAAAGAAGGAGATTTTGATGTCCGTTTGGGGTTTTCATTCTGATTTCAAGGAGAGAGAGAAGAAAATGTAAAGTTTCCGTATAAAGTTTTATGGACAGATGAGGCAAGTTCTCTTCAAATGGAACGGTAAGTTCCCAAAATTGCCGATGGAGGGCCCAAGAAAATCCCAATTTCACAGTTGAATGTGGTGATCAGTATTCCTTTAAAACTAATGTATGGTGTGGGATACTTAACGACCAAATAATTTGGCCATTTTTCTTTAGGGAAAATTTATCATCCGTCGGTTATCTCAACCTTCTGAATAATGAGGTTAGTGGAGTTTCAGATGATATGCCTTTAAATATCAAATACGACCTATGGTATCAGCTTGATGACGCACCAATACATCACATGGTTGCTGTAAAACAGTCCCTCCAACAAATGTTCAGAAGCAAAGTTATTGGACGTAACTGGGAACATTATTGGCCACCTAGATCACACGACTTGACGCCTTTAGACTTTTTCTTGAGGGGTTACCTGAAACAAAAAGTGTACCGAAGTAGACCATTTACTGACATACAACATCTGGAAAATACCATTCGCGAGTGCTGTGCAAATATAAATCCCTGATTCATTAGAAATGCAGTTACAGATGTCAGTAGAAGGACCATAATTTGTATTGAACGTGGAGGACGACATACTGAAATGTAGGCTATAAGTGTTTGACAACCTCATTTAGATCAATAAGTAATATTTTGTACCCATTTGTATTTTCCATAATATTTTTTGTTGTTTGAAATTTATAATAATAATAATAGTTCTATCGAAATTATTTGCATTTTTTTGCCTCTGCTTTTTCGAAATCGAAGGTTTGTTTAAGAAAATAGCCAAGTGATTGAAACGTTGCACCGGTCATGTTAAAATTTTTATAGCAAATTGTTAATTCTTCTCTAAAAATGTCCGTATAAGTAAAAATGTATCAGAAAAGTTAAACTTCATGATGAGTTTGTTATGTATACATTAATTGATGACAATTAACCGAACTTGTTTTTCAAAATAAAGGGGATATCTGTCAAAAATAACCAAAACGTTAACTTTATCCTAGTTGCATAAAATTTGGCATATGGATATAAAATTGCCGTAGACACAACTTTTTCAAGTAACTTTTTGTTAAGTTCGATCTAGAAATGACCTTTTTCAATTTTTTTCAAAAAAAAGTTGAACTTGACAAACACTGAACGTCAGTGTGTCGGCACAAACAAATGCTGAAGTTGAACTTCATTGAAACTTTTCAAAAAAAAAAGTTTCCCATATGGTGCGCACTTTAATGGTGACACTGTATATTGTTTAAATCGCGACCACTTTAATTTCTTATACGCCTTTTCTGCGTTAAGGTATGTTTTTAGTTCTTTCCTAATTTCTGCATTTAGGTGGCGACAAGCAGGATCTCTGCTGGAAACCTGCCTTCATTGGATACTTTTTGGAGCGACCTTGGTTCACCCTTGCTCTAAAAGTCTCCACCTACTGATAAAAATCGATGATTTCCACCATGTCTGAGGCTCAGTATTTTGGCAACCAATCTGTCTGTCCAAACTGTGACAAATTCCTTTTCCGTGTCTAGCAAGACCATGAAATTGTTGTTTCCCTAGTGGAAGAACTCCTGGGATGTAGAGTTTCTTCTTTTGCTAAATCTGAATTGTTCTTTCAGGATGAGTTTCATCTTTTCCTTTCGGCGAACGAACCTTTTCAGTAGGATCTCATCCACCACCTTATTGACCGCGCTCAGGAGTGAGATGGGCCTATAGCCATTCAAGTCCGTCCGGAATTTTCCAGTTTTGTGTATTGGAACCGCCTCAGCTATCTTCAGACAAGCTGGATAGTACTGCCACTTCAGAATCTCATTAATAAAGTGTTTAAATTGTACCAAGGCTTTTCGCGGTATATTCTGGAGTGGAACTGTATCTCTTTTATCCAGTCCAGGTGCTTTTTTTTGTTGAGTGTTTTATCATCTCCGTGAGTTCGTTATAATTTGTCAACAATCTAGCGAGCTTACCCACTGTCTGTCGTCTCTTTTGTTCTTTGTTCTTGTGTCAGGTCTTCACCGAGTCTCTGGACTCGACGTCAGTGCTCACGGAACATTTAGGCCCTATCCTTGTCGTTTCACCTCTTGCTTCATCACTCTCTATGGTAGGTTTCTTCTCGAACATCCAAGGCTTTGGACATCCTCCGCAGAGAGCAGTCCCGCATATCAGATTTCGCAAGTTCATTTTGTCACCTCCTATTGGTGAACTCTTCAGTTTGAATCCTGATCTCAGAAGCACTTTGAAGTATCTTCTTCTTGCATCTGGGGAGGGGATATCCTTTCTCTCCTTCACCACGACCGTCCCGGTCGATTGCTGTTTGAAAATTATTCATAAATGTTCATCTTACTCCGTCAAGTTTGTATTTTGTGATATGTGAGTTTATGTTCATTTGACTTCTGAATTCACGCCCGTTGGTGGTCTTGTTATCATACGTTATCTTCGCCCTTTTTGGATCCTCTCTGCGCAGAATAAACAAAACCAGACGTTGTTGGTCTGAATTAATTTCCGCTACCATCCTCAAATCACCTAAGTCTCTTACATTTCTATTCAGGGCCAAATCGATCGTAGAAAGGGTGGAAGGTTGGCTCTTTCAAGTAATAAAGTTATCATTTTGTGTCTATGATCCTGTAGCAGATTAGTTTCGATTTAATGCCGGTTAATGAAGTTAATAACAAGCGAAAGCTTGTTATTATATTTTCTTCCATAAAAGTTGGACCTATTTTGAGGTACGATATTGTGGTACTATCCTATGTTATGATTATATATTCAGGTCTCCTATCTATATTTAATTTATATACTTGACTTGCAGGACTATGCTATTTTTTCATTTCTTCCAGCACTCCCTCTGGGCTTGGTTCTAAGTCCATACCGTTGGCCACGAAAGCATGTGTCCAGGCAGTGTATCTGTGGACCCACGGTGATCCTCGACATTTCTTGTGTAAATCAGGATTGATCTACCTGTATATTCAACTGTGAAGTCTTCATCCAATCCTTTTTTCAATTTTCTGTGATATTCCGTTTCCAGTGGTGGGGTGCCTTCAAACACTTTCAATAGAATATCGGTTTTCCCGTGGTACTGTTTTGATTGATGGTCATTTTGCTCTCATTTGCGGAGTTCCTTTCAGTATTTTTGTTGCTGCCTATGTTACTAGCTTCTATTTCGACTGTTTTCAGGTCATTATATTTGTTTTAAATCTCTGTTACAATCTTAACCATTGTCCAGACTTGGGCTGTATTCTTCAGATTTGAAAGTTTTTTCCATCGTTGATGATAGAGGGGAGAGAAACTGTCTTTTGTGACTGTTTTATTACCGACTGGCTTCCTGAAAGCTATCTCTGAGATCTAACTCTTGTCTCTGACGGCTTTCTGATGTTTGATATTGCTTCTGCAGGCAGCGCATCCACAATAAGTTTTGATAGGTGTCCAGCAGAATACTTCATATAATAGTCTATTTTCTTTTTCCTTCGTTCATAATGAGTATTGCTGTAGTACACCATTCAATTGATTGTCTCCTAGTATGCTCTTTATATAATGCTATTTATTTCACATTTTCATTTGCAAATGTCATCACTTTCCACTAATTTTACCTTGTATCTGTATAGCTTTGCAATTTATGATTTCTCTGGTAACTTCCTCATCAGGGATAGTTCCGTTAGCCCTATGGTTTGTGTAGATTTTTTCCGTGTGTATTTTGTTGATCCTCTGGTTCAAGATCAGATTCAGATTCAGGGATACAGGTATCACCTCTATCCTGATTTTTTTCTTTTTTGATTTGTTTGGCGACCCTGCACTCTCTGCTCCTGAGCTTTTATTTTCAGTGTCCTTGTGTTTTCTCCTATCCTCTTCAGCCACTATTTTAGATCATTTTCCTGAGAGTTCCCCGTGAAAGTTCTCCTTCTATTTTCCACTTCTTTCCATTTCAGAAAGTATGTTGGAGTTGAGATACTTTAATTTTCGACATCCATGTCTGGGTCCAGCCGAATACCACTGGCCAAATTCACGTTAGTCAGGCCCAGCTAAGTACCTCTGGCCAAACTTTCATTGTCCGCGTTCAGCAGAGTACTACTGACAAAATTTTTGTTTTTCGAGTCCAGCCGGGTACCACTAGTCAAATTTTTGTTGTCCGGGTCCGGTCGATTACCGCTGTTACTTTCACTTTTGATGTCTTTGTTTTCTTGCACTCTAAGCCTTTTCTCTCGTTGCTTCATCGGAGATGTCCCGCGAACTATGGAGGGTCTCTTCACTCCGTGCCAATGTATCACTCAGACTCCAAAATCTGATTCATTCAGCGATACGATTCGCGACTTGCTTCGGCTGGAATCTAGAAAGCATGTAGGTATACAGTATTCAGTAGATAACAAAAAATATCGGCTGTAAATTTGATGAACTAAAAAATAATTTGGGTGAGGATTAGATTGCTTGTTGTTTTCAAAATACATTTTACGAGAAAAATGTAACGAGGAATTAATGACGACTTGAATCCAGATGATGCAATGCGATGGTGGGACGGTAACCTGGTGGGTTGTCGAGGGTGATTTCTTTCTTTCACTCAACCAACCGCTGTGTGAACCGGTGGTTCGAATCGCAAGGCCGGACGATCGATTTCCACTTCCTATCGTCGAACCCGAGTTAGGAATGACACTTTGAAAGGTTAGACCTCGTTAGTCCTTAGCTCGCACTAGTTCCGACTTTTGAGAGTTGTCGTTGGCGACAGATGATTAACGAAAAAACAGTATCAGCAGATTTAACAGCTCGTAAGAAATCATGCGACTATTCTACGCAAATGAATTCAAGTTTAAATCTAGTGCCAGTGGGAGCTGTATATGATTTTCAACAGTCATAAAAAGAAATTGCAGAGAGTTTATCGTTTACAAAGAGTAATGTAGGTAAACACGTTTTTGCATTGTGGTACGACAAATAATTTTTCAAGTATATCGTGAAAAGAATGAAGACTCAAATAATTTTTCTTCAGATATTGAAAGTAATAATAAATCCCGGAATGTGAATTGTTGAAAATACTCGTCTCACACCAGAACAAAAACACCGTCACACAACGAAACAAGGTTCAATAGATGATTTCTTAGAAGGAATGACAAAAATAGCTGAAGATAACAAGTACCCTTCTAATTTTGTCGATGAGTTGATAAGAAAATCAAAACTCAAAAGAGTGTCTCCACACATTCTCGACTCTCGACTTATCTAAAAGGCGATGGATCAAAGTTTCTAGTTCTTCTATGCATATACAAATTGCACCAATCAATTGGCCCAAATTTTTCAAAATTCTAATATGAAATAGAAGTTAGAAACTGATAGTACACTCCAACAAGTGTTGGGTAATTCGAAAGGCAGGAGAATGCAAAAAAATACTTTGGAATTCACAATCAAAAACGTTGGTTAATCTGAGCGAACTATGATTTTTATTCTTAAGTCTTTCATCGAACCACTATGTTGGTCATCGTGGACCAAAACAGTTGATAACGCATCAAGTGTGATGCATGACTGAAAGAAGGATAGGAACAGGTAAAATATTGAGATATTTCCGGTGAACATAATGTGATATCTATTGCACTTCTTCTCTGGTTCAGATATGATACTAAGGTTGGTTCTCCATTTTTCATATATATTAGGTTAGTTTCTTCTAGGGATTCCAAAAGATTTTGGCCACTACCGTATGGTGTGAATTAAAATCCCCTCCTATCAGACATGGTTTTGGTACGTTATTGAAAACTGTTTTAGGTTCAACATATAGTGACACCATAGTTATGTTACCGATATTGTCCAATTGAACTCTCACACACACGGCAAGAAATGTAGTAATATTGGATGGTATTTGTTCACAATGAATATTTTCATTAAACAAAATAGCTACTCCTGATTTACCATCATTACCATCATCTCGGTGGAATCGAACTACATTATAGCCAGAGATTGCATTTTTCCTACTTTGTGAAACATGAACTCGGAAAAGAAATTTATATTTTAATTTTTTGAATGTTTCAAAACGCCTAATGCTTCTTTCGATTTCAGTACACCGTTAGATCAAACTTTGAATACTACAAAAGCTCTTCAAATCATTAATACCTGACAATACTTCTGTATGAATATTAACAATCTCTAAACGTCTATTCCAATATTTACTAGTGTAGTGGAACAATTTGTTTTTAGTGTCTTCCCGCAAAAAATAGTTCGGCTGCCTGTTGAAACTATTTAGTGTTTTTTTTTTAAATTCAGATTTCACCAAGTCAACATGTTTTAGTAAATTCTGTTGTGTCTTTCATATCAATGTAGTTACTAACAACAAATTATTCGTGATGATAACATTTGCGTCTATTCGATTTCTATCCCATGTTTCGTTTCATTTTCTTCCATAAATAAAATTATCTAGAAAAATTTCGCTCTTGCATTTTCTCCACTTACATAATTATCATTATGTTTTATATTGACCATCATTCGTAATGCTTCTGCGAATAGGTTACCAAAAACATGTTGATAGCCTTCAATACCTTCAGAATCATTTCATTTCCTACAATTTAACCATCAGTGGAATGAATAAGGCCATTTTCAACACGTAAAATCGAACAGCTTCAATGATATTACCAATATAAAACCGTTGCAGACAAGATGACTGTAACAATATGTGTATCAAAAGCAGTGGTGTAGGCGGAAAATTTTCCACAATAACTGATGAAATTTTTGTTGAATTTTCGACAACTTTACCCTGTTGAATGAAAACAAAATGTTAATTTGTACAGAATGAAATGGATATGGTAGACTAAACGCTACAAATTCTTTGTAGGGTTGTCTTTCCAGAGACGTTCAAAAATAAACACTTCGTAATTTAATAACAAAAATGTGATGATGATACATATTTAGAAATGTATTGGACATGTTGAATCTTCATTACCTCTTGGTTGAATTTGCAGTCTCTATATTATTGAAAATGTCAATTAACGTCGGCGAAACGCTTAGAAACTCACACTTGGACGGCCAATATCCTAGAATAATAACAAAGTAATGCCATAAACTACACCTTACGATTTGATCTCCACAAGTAGTTTATGAAATTACTACGAATCTTCATCAAGTAACGGCTAATCAGAAAAAAACAAAGTAATGATATTTACAACGTAGTTGATGATATTTCGAAAGTTAATGAATTTTTATAATGGAAGATTAGTCTACGGAGTCCTAGAGAAATTGGAAGCAAAATTTTCCTTGGAGGTTTCAAGCTAACAATGGTAATATATTTTTCTTATCCACCGGTTCTCACGCCACTATGATTGATCTTAACATTTTTCGAACTTTTCTCCATAACTTCTTTTTGAATAATTTTTCCATAATTCATCATTTCTCGACATCCATTTCCTGTGTAATGAATAATGTATACAACGGATAATTGTAGCTATGTGACTTTAAGATATTTTCTCATAGTACATCGCTAAGTCCACTGGAAACAATATATATCCTATTTTGACAAATCACTTTTATTTTCAACTTGATTGATATAACTTTGAGTAGAGATTTTACCGGTATATTTGATTTCTTATTTCTTGTTTTGGAAGTTTCTTGTTCTGTATGAATTCGAGATTGACATGCAAATAAATAATATAAAAGTTCCATTTCATACAGAAAGTTAAAAATAGCTGTATATAGTCCGACATAATAATTACGCCAATAAGTGATTCATTCAAGAGTGTTATCGAAGTCGAAATGATTTCCAATGACGTTAATTTATAGATTTCATATACTATAATATTCGGTCACAATGTCATCATTCATGAGAAATTTTATTTGCTGAAATAAATGGTCGTCTAAATCAAATGCATTGGAAATTGTGATGTCATTCAGATATATTTGAATTTGGTTGCAAGGATAATCTCCACTCATCGACTCGAGAAGTGCTTGTCCTTATTTTGTGCATCCCTTTGGAATAATTCAGGACTTTCTATCTAGTTGAAATTGATGGTTATCATATTATACATATCAATATACTGGTTTCAAAGAAAATATACAATCTATCTATAAGTGAAACTCTTGTAGGAATTGATAAAAATTCAATTATTAAATAATTCTTTATCCTTTGGGATCATTCCTAATTTCCTCAGCTTACACATGTACAAATTGCTTAAATTTGAAGTTATTTCAACTTTCAATGGCCTCTACTCATAACTTTTCAATAATAATCACCTATCTTTCGAATGTTGCTGTTTTCATTCATATCATTAGGAAAATGTAATTATTGTTGATTGTTAGCTACTTTGGCAGAGATGGTTTGAAGTCCAGAAACTGTGCGATTGTTGTTGGTGGAGTTATCGGAATTTTTTTCAGATGACGACTATCAATCAGTAGTCGTTTTTGAAAAAATTTTTTGAAAATATTTTTTGTTGTTCCATTCCAAATGAATGGATATATGGCAAATATACTTTTTGTGCTCATACAATTCGTTGTCAAAGATGTCCTAAGAAAGTAGAAAACAATTTTCTTCGTTTAGAACTGGAAGACATATAATATTTCTCTATGATAGCAAAAAAATTCCAAATTTGTTATAATAGTGGTAACTGGAACTGATGAAAAAAGCGAGATGTTTTTATTGAAAAAACGTAATAGACATTTCGCCTTATTTTTATATATCATTTGAAATCTTGAAATTTGAATTTTTAGCCAATTTCTGAATATATATCAGTCTGATGAAAACGTGAGTATAATTTCCACAACTTCATTTCATAGTTCGCATATTGAGAAGTGTGAAAGCAATCAATCTTTCGTTCAATATTCTGTTTCGCTATTAAGTTGTGAAAACGTTCAGTTTTTAGGAAGCGAATACTATTGTTTTGAATTACCATTTCTCTCATTTGTATGTGCACATGAGGGCTGCAGCCCGATAGTACCTTTTTCCTGGGTACCCTTATAGCGTGTTCACAATCGTTTCTTCGAAATAGGCTCATATAGCAGACATTCGGTAACAGGTCCTAGTAGGAGGACTTTCAAACGAAACGACTGTTTTATTTAATATTCATCATTAAAAAATCGCCAGTTATCAGCAGTGCCAATATGTAATGAATTACAGCTTGTAATCGTAAGTAAACGAACTCTTTCGAGAAGATCAAATGCAACAAATATAATTTCAAGAATGCCTTCAACAGAACTAACTAAAGTGTCACCAGACTGTGATTTGCTAGATATTACTAGAATCGGACTGAAAGTAATTGAAAGACTGTATTATTCATAGACGAACCAGTTAGTCGAGAAAGGGTGTGTGCTGACATTTTTATGTAATTACGCACGAATTTATATTCGGTTTCCATGTGAGCTACGAATACTTGAAGGTACATTAATGAAAAACGAGCAGTTTATGTTGTTTCACACTCAGTTCGTAGTTATGATACACCTCAGATGGAACGACCACCGCAGAAGTTGAACTCGTTTGGAATATGCACCTGATACTCAAGAAAAATAGCGAGGGGCACTTTTGGAGCAATGGCAGTTATCGTTGAGGAAAACTCAAGCGGTTCAGTGGAGAGCATGCCAGGAAAATAATTATCATCCAAGCCCAAAAAGGTAAAACCCGGTTTCCATATTTGTTATAATAGTGTTATGTGTTATTATTGAATAAGGTTAGGTATGTTTCATGATTCAAATTGGATTGCTAATTTTAATTGTTATTTGAAGAATGTATATCTTCGATGACATTCAAGATAATGAGATTAACTTACAGGGTATTTGATTAGAATTAACTGTACTTTGTTAAATTGTCTCTACATAGTGATTCAATTTCAAGTTAAAAATAAAATATTCTGATTCTCCTCATATGGAATGTCGTTAGGGGATTTTACATTTACATTTCAAAAGTAGGGTATATGGTCGACTAATTAACTTGCAAATCATGAAGAGCAACAAAAAGGGAAACTTTATCAAACTTTAAATTTGGTCAAAATTTACAAGTTTCCGTTTTTCTTGCCGGCTGGTGTATTTTGTAATAATTTACCCTGTACAATATGAAAACCCAAAATATTAGATTAATGAATTACCCACGCATTCCACGACTGAATTTCCGTTTCGGTGTAAAAAATTCTGTCCTCCGCCAGTGCTGTGCCGGCAGTACATACGGAAAACACTTAAAATGCAAATGTTCCCATTCGATGTTGTCCTCGCCTGCCGTTCAGGCGTGCTAGTATTACCGATTTATTGGTTTTATTAACTTGTCGAATAGTAATTTTGGAGAGTAAATCCGTGTGTGCTGCTGTATTAACTCCATTTTCATGATTCGTCATGAAATTCCCAACCCGGTGATAATCGAAGCTGGGTTTGAATTTTTGTTGCTGTTTGAGCTCTTCGCGATCTATTGTGAATTTTTTAATTCATGTATTTAATGAGCTGGCTGTGAAAAGATGAACTCCGGAAAGTCATTATGATAAAGGAGTTTTGTATGTTAAAATCGATCTAAAAATACGCTTTAAATGCTATTTGTGCTCAAAAAATTTTTATTGGTTCACTATTTTGCTCATTCAAAATACGCTTTAGCGTGCTCAATTTCAACTTTCAAAAACACGTGATTTGAAGTTACCATGGCAACATTAGCAAGGAACTCAAGAATTCAACATATGTAACAATTGAGAGCAGTTAATGATATTGTTTATGATTTTGAATGAAAAAAGTAATGAATAATATTTACGCCTTACCTCGAGACTACAAAAAATGTGAGTTTCAAGCAATTCAGTTGGATAGGTGCCTTCAAGTTTGAAAGAAAACATATTTTAAGAAGCGCCTCTGTAGGGCTTCTAGTTGATTTGTATGAACCTGATTATAGAGAGTCCACACAACAAATGCATATTCCAACCTAGGTCGTACGAAAGTGAAGTAAAGGAATTTCAATGTTGAAGCGCTTTCGAAGTCGTTTGTAGTTCTAACTAAGAATCCATGAATGCGATGAGCAGCTGTCAGAGTAGTGTCAATATGTTTATTGAAAGAGAGGAATGAATCAAAAGTAACACGTAGATCAATGAGTGTGACAGGACGCTCCAGAACATGATTGTTCATAACGTAGTTGGGTAATGTCAGATTCGTGTTCAGTGAGTAGGAAATTACATTACATGTGGATATGTTGAGAGATATATTATTCTTCTGACACCATGTAGCAATACGATTTAAATTCAGGACGAGGCGTTCGCAATTATTAGAACATGTTATATTGCAATAAAGTTTCAAGTTATCTGGGTATAAAAGAAAATTGACATCAATCTCAGATCCGATATCATTGATGAAAATATTGAACAGTAGGGGTCCTAGGTTTGACTCTCGTGGTACACCAACTGTGGCTACATATTCGACAGACTTGAGGCCATTGAGTTGGAAATACTGCTTACGGATGAAGGAAAAAAGATTTGAAGAGAGTAATCAAGTCATTGGATAACACAAAAGTCGAAAGCTTGTTGAGCAGGATATTTTGGTCAAGTTTGTCGAAGGTTTTAGAAAAATCAGTGCAGATGACATCAGTCTGAGTCTGACAATCAATACCCTCCGCAATACATTGAGTGACTTTTACAAGATTGGTGATGGTTGAACGTTCTTTCATGAAACCGTGTTGATTGGGGCTAATAATGTTGCTGACGTGACAGTAGATTGTCTTCTTAAGAAGCATCTCAAACACTTTACAAAAGTTTGATATGTTAGAAATTGGTCTGTAATTTTTTATCTCACTTTTATCTCCTTTTTTGAAAATTGGGCACATTTTCAACATTTCCCATATTGATGATACAGTTGATGCTTTCAGGCATATATTGATTAAAGTTTCTACTAATTCAACCAGAGCTGAAGCACAATCTTTAATAATGAATGCTGGAATATGATCAGGTCCCAACAAAATTAGGCTTTGATTTTTTAGGTATGATAAACATCTTCAGTACTGAAGTTTTTGATTACTAGGCTGGGAGTACCACTACTGTTGTACGCATGGTCACTTGATGTTGACACCATATAAGAACCACTGATGAAATCTGCAAAACCATCAAGAATATCTGAGGGATTATTGAGTAACTTGCCTTCATGTAACATATTATCTTCGATTCCATTCGTACATTTTGACTTATTAATGAATGAGCAAAACTAATTGGGGTTATGAATAAATAATCGTGCTTTCAGTTTTCTGAATGAATTTTTTATAAGCTATTTCAATGGCTCTTTTGATTTCTGCCCAAAGACGTTTAAATTCGTGAAAAGCATGAATGTCGCCGTTTCTTTTGTATTTACTCCAACATTTTGTTTCAGTTCCAATTTTCATTATCAATGCACCATCAAAGTAGGCTGGATAATTATTTTTAGATTTTATCTTCAATTTTGTCACGCAGCGATCAGATACAGAAAGAAGCATCTCAAACACTTTACAAAAGTTTGATATGTTAGAAATTGGTCTGTAATTTTTTATCTCACTTTTATCTCCTTTTTTGAAAATTGGGCACATTTTCAACATTTCCCATATTGATGATACAGTTGATGCTTTCAGGCATATATTGATTAGAGTTTTTACTAATTCAACCAGAGCTGAAGTACAATCTTCAATAATGAATGCTGGAATATGATCAGGTCCCAACAAAATTAGGCTTTGATTTTTTAGGTATGATAAACATTTTCAGTACTGAAGTTTTTGATTACTAGGCTGGGGGTACCACTACTGTTGTTCGCATGGTCACTTGATGTTGACACCATATAAGAACCACTGAAGAAATCTGCAAAACCATCAAGAATATCTGAGGGATTATTGAGTAACTTGCCTTCATGTAACATTTTATCTTCGATTCCATTCGTACATTTTGACTTGTTAATGAATCAGCAAAACTAATTGGGGTTACGAATAAATAATCTTGCTTTCAGTTTTCTGAATAAATTTTTTATAAGCTATTTCAATGGCTCTTTTGATTTCTGCCCAAAGACGTTTGAATTCGTGAAAAGCATGAATGTCGCCGTTTCTTTTGTATTTACTCCAACATTTTGTTTTAGTTCCAATTTTCATTATCAATGCACCATCAAAGTAGGCTGGATAATTATTTTTAGATTTTATCGTCAATTTTGTCACGCAGCGATCAGATACAGCATATAATTTTTCATGAAAGTAAAGAGAGGCATCATCTGCATTGCGAACCCATTTACAAATGTCCAATCGATATTAAGAATGAGACCGGTTATCAATTTTACCAAAGCACCTTCATACAAAATTTCAAAAATCATAGCAGATGAACTGAGAAACAAAATCAACAGGAACAACAACCACAGCGTCAAAAATTCAATGGAACTCACGGACAGAATCTCAACAACAAAGGTCAGCCTGAACACTAAAGTATTCTCATTCGACATAAAAAACATGTACTCCAACATACCAGTCAACGAAAGTATAAACATCATATCTGATGAACTAAAACACCAAAACATAGACGAAATTTACATTAACCAAGTGGAAGACAGTCTGAATACAATACTCAATCAAAATTATTTCGAATCTAAAATTTATGAATAAACAGGTGGACTAGCGATGGGATCCCCACTATCTTGCATTATATCCGAAATATACCTACAAACCATAGACGTGAAAATCTCAACAATAATAAAAACACATGATGAAAAAGGAAGATGGTTCAGATACGTTGACGATGGACCATACATATCACAAAACAATGGAATAAGAATAGATCAAATAACAAAAGAAATTAACGAAATAAATCAAAAACTATTTTTCAGCATTGGGGAAGAACACAACTCAAACTTAACTACCCTGACATAATCATCGGATATATCCACAACAAAACACAATTTCAAATGGCATAATACATCTACACCAACAAGCTCCACCATACTCGCGAGTTCAAACCATCCATCATCACAAAAAATGGCTCCTTATAGCGCATTCATATATAGAATGTTAAGGATACCACTCAGCAATGAAGCCCGAAACAAAGAACGGAAAATCATATACCAAATAGCGAACGAGAACGGATATACCCAAAAGACAATAGATAAATCAGAAAACAGAATCAAACAAAAAAAAACAGAACAAGGATCAAGCCACACCAACAGACAGAACAACACAACGATGGACAGCATTTACGTACGTACGACATCAAACCAAAACACTGACAGACGTCTTCAAGCCACTGAACATCAACATCACATACAAGCCAAACACGAAAATAACACAAAAACTAAACAGCTATGAAAAATAAGAAGACAAAAACCAAAACGGGATATACGGTACACAATGCTCGGACAATTTGAGAAAACTTGAACATCTATAAATTTAACAGTCATAAGTCACTTATCGAGGAACAAGTACAAATCAAAACACAACAAGACCTAACATTCAATATATTAAACAAATCAATACACACTGCCAGAAACAGTAAACCTAGAGATGATCCAACACAAAGAATAGTACCTGATGTAATCCAAATACAGGCAAATTTACCTAGAGTACCTGGAGTACCTACATTAAGGCGATCGGACCGTATAAAAAGACAAACAACAGGATGACACGTTCCGTTGAATTGATGACCACTGAAGTATACAGACGTGTCTCAGCGATATAGTGTGTTTTTTGCCAATTTCTCAGTGAATGATCAGCCGTGCTGTAGTGTTTCTGGCTCGGTGTAGTTCGTGAGTTGTGTTGTGTTGTGCAGGCGAAAACGTTTCTGGTGAGTACGTTTGAATATCTCATTTCCGTTACTTTCCTGGTGCTCAAAGCTTCTGGTAGTTTCAATACTTCGATCAAAGTCACAGCAGTATGGAGGAACTGCTTGACAGCCTGATGGCCAGGGACAGGGGTGAAGTAATTACCCTTATGGGTTTATTACTTGACCGCCTGGGCGTGAGTCCATCAGAGCTGTTAAGAGGCAGCCCTGGGGCGGTAGTTCGGACGCCCTCTGCCCCCCCACCAGGGGTCAGAGAGCTTCTCGAGCGCCCGTTACAGAATACTTCCCCCGAAGGTGCTTCTGTGAACACCACCTCCTCTACGCAGACAGACACCAAAGTAGACAAGATCAAGCCGCAAGAACCGGCTAACAAAAAGCGTCGTCTACCAGAGGAGTTTCCTCCTCTTCCTCCTAAGCCAGCTCCTCCGAGTGTTGCTGGAAACACCGGAGCAAAGCCGAAAAGAACAGTGAAGAAAAGTAAGCTTCGAAAAGAAGCCAGACATAGTGCTTCGGAGTCGGAGATATCGACCACCGAATCGACAACAAGTCAGAAAACTCATTCACCACTATACAGGGTGGCCCAAAAAGACAGGTTGAAAATCCCAACGATTTGGGAAACACCTCCCATCCCCCCCCCGCGTTCAGAAGCGCCCCAAAGCGCGTTCCCTCGATTGTCGTTCGCCAGAAGGACAAGTGGGTTCAATTTACTAAACTAGCCACCTTCCACAAGTAAACTACTCCTTCGACGATCGAGGACTATAGAAATATGTCCAAACTCCTTGTGAGGGAAAAAATTCTTCATCATATGTACACCTTACCTGTACAACTTAGAGCCGTCTTCAGAGGAGTCCCAGAACACCTGGAGACCGCGGACATCGAGGACGCCTTGGTGGAGAAAGGCTTCCAACCCACATCGGTTTCGAGAATGATGCGTGGAAACCGCCCGCTTCCTCTGGTTTTGGTTCAAGTGAGCCAAAATCAGATGAACATCTACGACGAACGGGAGCTACTTAATGTTAAAATTAAGGTTGAGCCCCAACACCAGAGGACACTGGTCGGACAGTGTTATCGATGTCAGCGGTTTGGACATAGCCAGAGGAACTGCTTGGCCATCCCCATCTGTGTCAAGTGCGCCGGCAGACACCTTTCAGGTGAATGCAAAAAGCCTAGGGCAGAACCCCCTGAGTGCAATAACTGCAAGGGGGTGCATACCGCGAACTACCGAGGTTGTCCTGAGTTCCCCAAGGTTCGCAGGAGGACCAAGGTGGCAGCAAATGCCCCCCCAAAGGCATCCACACCTGGGAGGCGTCCTGCCGGAGCATCTGGCACGCGCCCGGGGATGAGTTATGCAGGAGCGGCTAAGAGCGGCAACACCTCCGCTAAGCCGACCACAGCATCAAATGGTCCTAGTCCGTCGAAGGTTAATGACATCTGCTCCGCTCTGGACCAGATGAAGAATCTCTTCATCCAGTTCCCCGTACTCGAGACAATGTTTACGGTGAACACCAGCGTGATAACTGAAACCTGTTAATGGCTAGACAACCAACATTGCCTAGCTCTATTAAGGTTGTATTTTGGAATGCCAATAACATCTCAACTAAAAAACTCGATTTCATAAACTTTCTAACAGAACAGAACATCGATGTCGCACTTGTGGTATCCCAAACTACCGTTTCTACCATAGAGAACGAGTTTGGACGTGCTGGAGGAGGAGAAATATGTCTCGATTACATTCTAGAAGATAATTCCGCAGTTCTTCTGATGAAAAGTTCTCCGTCATTCCCAATAGGCGCATCCTAGGCAGGAATCCGTTAACGTTTTTGACGTCATAAGAGGCAGCCATTTTTTCTTGTACCACTTGCTTAAGTCTTCCTTTGTCTGGCGCGTCCTTGCATTCAATGAGCACACCGCCACCTTGTACAGGTTTTACTCTGGCGATCTGCAAGTTCTCTACTGTCGGACTGATAGCGCGCAAAATATCCGACTCTGTTCGCGAGACTGATTGCTCATTGTTCTTGGAATGAATGATCACCGCAGGTTGGGATCAGTCTTTGAGCACATCAGAGTACTTCAGGGGCATATGATATGCAGATTCAGTTTCATGTGCAGCTCTTGCTGTATCTGCTCTAAGTGAGTTTATTGCTACCTTCAGAGAAGAAAGAGCAATATTCACCTTGGATTTCACCACATTTTATAGGCCGGAGGGGTCAATAAGAATGCAGTTCCTCAAACAGTTGTCGCATTTTCAGCATAATACTGGTATACTACTTAACAATATGATAAGTGTACTATCTTCTGTTTTTGTTACACAGATAGCATGGAATTCGATTTTGCAACCCTCGCAAATAATGCCAGGCCTATTTTGGCTAACACTTGATGAACAGGAAGCGCAATTAACCATTATGAATCAAAATTGCATTCCAATGGATCGAAAAATTCCAAGTGGTGTGTTGGATACCAATGAGACACTCTGCAAAGTTCTATAGTTGTTGAAGACACCATGCACAAGATATATAACATTCACTAGAGCACAATGTGAACCATGCCGATACAGAAATGGCATCAATAGGTATTTCAAAAGCATAAAAAATTCCGATGATATTCCACACACACTTCGTTTTATTCAAATTTACAAATAGGGAGCACGTATACATACATACTCTGTACATACTTCGGTTTTTAATTCAGAGAAAATGCTTTCAATTCTCAGAAGTCAATAAGGCTGCACTTCCATAGATGAATGATGTTTGAAACGATCCTCTCATTGTTACTATTCTCTTCAACATAATCTGTTTCCAAATCTCTTGATTTTTATTCCACTTGGCGTTGGAATTGTTCTTCTGTCAAATTATTATTCACCATTATGGTAGGACCTACGTTGAAATGCATGTCTTTTGTATTTCCCAAGTTAGTTGTTCCAAATGTATTGATACTAACCAATTGACTGGTATATTTCCCCTTATTACCACGATATCATGTGAGCGAAAATTGCTTAATTCACATTTTTTACAAGAGATAAATATAACGCAAATGGCTGCCATATTAAAAAATGAATACATAACGTGCTGTGCATAATATGTGAAAAACTTCCGCAAATCGTCTTCCTTGTAAACGTTTTTCATTTTGGTATTTTCAGTGTCTTCATGAATATATGCACCTCGAATATTTTCCGTTTTCGCTGGCGAGATCAACAAGGCAAGCCCACGTCACGAGATACTTGCAGCAACAGGAAAGAAAGATTTGAGGAGTGGGCTAACCTATGGAAGATCAGTATAAACCCTGACAAGAGTCAGGCAATACTGTCCACCCGGAGGATGGTACACCCGGAAGGAAACGTCATCTTCGACGGACAAGAGATTCCGTGGACCAACGAAGCCAGATACTTGAGGGTCAACCTAGACAAAAGATTAACGTTCAGGTTTCACGTACGGCAGAGAATAGGAATAGCGAGATCTGCCCGACAAAACCTATTACCAATAATAGGTCGAAAAAGTAACATGGGACTGACAGTGAAATTGCTGATGATAAAGACCGTAATACTACCGATAATCCTGTATGCCTGCACTGCCTGGAGACAGTACCCAGCGACATACAGAAAACAGATCCAATTGTTTATGAACGCGTGCGTAAAAGCCGCCGTAAACGCTCCAAGATATGTTTCGAATAGGTACATATTCCGGGATCTAGACCTGAACATACACTAAGGAAATGTTCGACAGAATTCGAGCACACGAGAACCCAGCGCTAAGCGACTTACATAACGCTCTAAACAGGGATGTCCCCAGATTCCGAGAGAGGGACAAATACAGGAGGCCAACGAAGCCGAACCAAAGACCACCCCCGAGGGTCGCTCTCAGGGGCTCCGCTAAGTATAAAAATGTCTCAACCAGTTCAAATTAATCTCTCTTTCAGACTTACTGAGAACAAACACCCGTTCGGGATCAAAAAGACACTCGTATCCGGTTAGTTTTTGGGGACCCCTTGCAATAATTTAGTTAGGAAAGTCATGATGAAATAATTCAACAGATCAGAAAGTAATAGCACCTAGAGGCTGACTTTCGACCAAACACGGACAGATGTCAATCTTGCTGAAGTGCCCATTAGTAGGACTGAGAACCGCTCCAGAGGAGCTGGTGTGGATGGAATGGTGTAATAAGTTTTCCTCACAAAATTTATTTTGTGGGGCGAATTTTTTACTCCAGGGCACTCAACCCGGAAGGGGGAATATTTTTCTACAATTCAGTGTGAAGAGAAGTTCACCCTGAAGGAAGTTGGGTGGTAGTAATCTACGAAGTAAATGTCAACTTGACGTCAACCATAAAATCATAGTTTTATTATAAAGATATGCGTCATAATTTACCAAACAAGCGCCAAAACCAAATATCAACATAACATTTTTGAATACTTCATAATGGATTTTCATCAAGTATCGATCAGTTCTATCATATTTTTGTCAAAATTCATTTTGTACCATTAACATTCAAACAATACAAAATTCCACCGACGATCAACGAATGTAGAAAATATTGCTTGAGAATACACTTATTGAATTGCCTATAATTACCGTTTGGTTAAAGATATTTTTCCAATTGGTCATTTTCATTGTGAGATAATCGATTTAACTAAAGATTCTCTTAAGGAAATGGGTTCAGAATTTTAATGTCGAATTAGCAATTTGGTTTCTTTTCAACAATGGAACAATTACATATCCATGGTTCGTAGGGATGAAGTGAATTTTTGATCTACCAAAAACACCAAACCAGAACGAAAAATCATTCGTCGCGCATTTCATCAGCCTCGATATCATAAAATAAGATAGAATAGATACAGAATCATGAACTTTAATTGTTTACAAAATTAATACAGCTGATTTCACTGTGTATTTACTGTGTAAAACATGTCAAACTCCGAACCTTTGTACTCCTTACTGGTTTTTTGGGTGTATCACCTTCCACAATCTGAAAAATGAACAAAGCTGAATCAATAGAGAATCTGCTGAAGTGTAATAAAGGGCAAATTAGAAAGTTCACCCCAAAAAGTAACGGCGAAATTTAAACACTGTAAGTTTAAATTACACAGTAACTTGTCGCATTCATAAATTTTGCCTTTGAATTGATGAAAATTATTAAAAAAAATATATTTCTATACTTAGCTTTCTTTACTGGTCGATGTTTCGGAAAACAATCTTTTATCGCTATCAAAACCCAAAGTTCACTTCAAAACTCAAATTGTGAATAGCTTGAATATTTTTGGTATACGTCAAGAAAGCTAAAGAAATTCAATTCTTTTTAATTTGTAGTCAAAATTTAGGAATACGAAAATTGGATTGACTAATTGGATTCCTCAGTGGTGTATATTACGCAGAACCTTTTCTGGGTGAACTTTTTGGTTTGTCCATAACTACACTTTAGCAGATTCTATATTGATTGAACTTTCTTCACTTTTCAGATTGTGGAAGGTTATATATTCCAATAAACAGTATTAAGTCCTCCACAAAAAATGTCTTTCAAAGAATACTGAAACTTGGTGTGATTGAAACATTCGAAATTGATTAAATAATTCACCTTTTCAAAACCATTTCAGGTGAATATCGAGCTAGTAATCAGGAAGATATGAATTCATTCATTCATTCTGAGGATTCCAGGTGAAATTTGTAATTTTCCTGAAGAGTTATAAGATGGAATAAGGAATGACTAAGATCTTTATGAAACTACCTTGGACGAAAACAGATATCCATAGAATAGTAATCATTATCTTCATTATCGTTTGTGTTCCTGAGCTACGTTACAATCATGACAAAAGTCCTCCCACACGATATTTGACGAATAAGAGAGGCTAAAATGAGAAACTCGGTAAATATATGATGGTCAGTTGAGAAAGTTGATTGATGAAATTGAATAATTAATTGCATACTTCAACAGATATTACGTTTAAAATTAATTCGAGGACCAAGAAATTCAACCACGTGTGTTTTGAGATGCTAGAGCTAAAGCGTTTCTGTTACGTACTTTCGTATAAATAAAAAATCGAAATTTGTGGCATGTTTCTTCGACGGCAAAATCTAGAATTGAACCAATATAACAACATATATTCATCTCTAGACTGGAAGTGCAAACTGCAGTACCAAATACCACACTAGCGATAACCATTAAAAAATCAGAGCATCAAATCGAAAAACAAAATTCTTGTAGGGCAGACTCTGAAACTGTTGTAGTTTCGAACATTCTGTCCCACACATGGTGTCTGAAATCATAGAAACCACTAATAGATAACAATCCTATACTAAATTTGTAAAAAGGTTACATGATAATATTCGAAAATATATGGTTTCCATAGTTATGAAACAGAAAATGAGTTATTTTTATAGTTGAAGATGATAGTTTCGAAAATCTTGGGAAAGACAGTACCTCTCGGGGTGGTAATTTGAAAGTTCTTGTACGGCTTTTATGAATTCAGATACTAATTGAGACTGGCATTTTTTCTGACCAAAGGACCAACAAAAAAATTGGGAAGGAAAATAGAAAACTTTTTATATTCATAAAAGTGACGTTCCCAAGCAAAAATGGTGAATTTACATATAGATTTTTTGTTTGATATAAAAAAGGGACACATATTTCATTATGCCGGCCGTATGAATTCGTGAGTTCATGGGACGGTGAACCGTAAGATCAACCTCCGACTGTAGAATTAGGGTTGAACGTCATATATTCTTGTACGGTTGATTCTACTCTTACTGTCCCTCAAAACAAACTGTAAGGTACGGAGTTTGGTAGAGAAAAATCACATTCGTGATCAGTGTCTATATTTATGAAAGAAGTACCCATGTTTTCGGCAATTACTCCCACCTGGGTTACTATTTTAACTCTTTCAATAATATCAACTGCACCACTTTCAACTAACGGTATAAGGATTATACTCATTTTCTTGAATTCAGGAAATGTTGAATTATTTTCTGAAAATTCACCATGGGTTTGCGTTCTATGATGAATATAATTGGAATTTATTCAATCCAAAAAAACTTTGCTGAAGACGCTACAAAGGCAATAATTCGTATCATTGAAAGTCTGGTGAAAGGTGGTTGAACGACCTCAACTTTCTGTGTTGTTCAAGTGAGAAATGTCCTGAATCCTTATTGATGAGATCGAGAGGTGGAGAAAAAGTCTATAGGTGTTACTTCTCAACAACAAGAACGTTAAAATAAGTTCTACCAGAGGTATCAAGATTTTCGTTTCAAATTCTACAGCTCATATAGTTTTCATCTTGAGAATATTTTTTTTTCTCATGATTGAACAATAATAATAATAACTGAATTTTTCTCAATTTCAATTTTCCTCACCTGTTATCTCAGTGCCCTTGATAACAACCTGTAACAAAAAAAATATATAAGGTAAGTTCTGTCAGTACAGTTGAACAGATGATATTCTGGACGAAAACTTTACTATCGAATGCTATAGGTTCTTCAATAACTCCAACTGATGGTTTTCTGAACTGACAGACTTTTTTCATCAGGATAATGTTTGCAATAATTAGTTAGTGATGTAATGCGTTTCGCGATAATAAATACTCGTTATGAAACTTTCGCGGTGCTGTAACATTCCATTTTTCCACTTTTCATTCAATACTATTTGCGGGATAATCTGAACACAAAGAAACCCTTTTTGCCAATTTGTTGATTGTAACATACCAATTATTTATTTAAAATTTTTATTTACTTCAAATAAATCATAATAAAGATGCTGACATCTATTCACCTATTGTTTGTTTCGATAATTTTTATTCATCTCATGGTTAGGTGTACAAATTGATGTAAACTAGTATTCTTCTTTTTTTGTTCAGTCAAAGGGTTTGTTTTCATAGTATAGTGTAAAGTAGAGTGAGATATGAGGTACAGAGAGAGATATCTACTTTCAGTAATATCATATTTAGAATCGGTGGGCTTTGTGTATATTTTTAATGGAACAGAACAGGTGGTAGTATTGTCTAAACTTTGAACCGATATCGATTCTATGTGTGAAAGACGAAATTTTGAAAAGGTCTTTTCTTTCTTTGCCTGGCTTTGTATAGAGAACATCTAGTGGTGATTCAAGTAAACTCTTTGAAAATCATCCATAATAACAGATTTTATCTTTTGATGTATTTACAGATATCAATTCGGAAGTGGATTATATCAAATCACATTTTGAAATTATTTTCAACTGATCGTTAAGCCATTAAGGATTTTCAAAGCAGTTTTTATTTTATTACAGTTCTGCCAGGTAAAATCATCAGGATCATAGGAACGTTAAATCGTTAATTCGCATAACATAAAAAGCATACGTTCATGAAAAGCATAAGAAGCAATAAAAGTATGAGAGCCACTTGTATCATGAAAATAGGAATACATCGAATAAATTGAACACAATCAAGAGATCGTCTTAGATAATCCGGCTGATCTGAGATGGTTACTGCGGGAGCTGCCGTAGCCCCGGATCTCAAGAATCAGAGGAGTCCATTCAGAGGAGTATGAAACAAAAGCCTTGAGTTTTCTTGATGGTTTCTGGGTAAAACCCTGTACTCAGTTATATTTCCATCATTGAGAAAAGTAGAAAATTCCAGACCATTGACGCTCTGATTTCTTAATACAGTGATTATTTATATTCAATATTGATTCAGTATTCTTGTTAATTCATTCATTCCTAGGTTGGGGATGTAAAACCCTATTGAAACTCTCAAGTAAACCGAAGTCCTTGTTTCATTGGTATCTTCGAAGGGTCTCCTCTCCTGGTGTAACTGAGTTGGTCTACAGTGATAAGTATCTCTAGAAACTTCTGTAGATGGCGTCCGAATAGGAGCTTCGATTTGAAAACTCTTATGAATTGTAGTTATGAATTGATCTGACTCCAAATGAAATACATGTAAACAATATTCATGAATATATTGATAAGTTGAAATTGATACTTCGTCGTTGGATTCAGACCAATAGTCCATATCATAAATTTCAAGTGGAAAAGAAAAATGTGTTCAATTAGTGAAAGATATAGAAGCAACAATAATATTGTGCATTATCTGTGTAGTTGCCTATGTGTATTTTCGTGTATCGTTTTTCATCTGTGAAACCAGCAAATAGTAATTCAATTTGTTTACTTTTGAAATTGCGACAGTACGAAAATAACAATTCAGTAATCAAACATTTATAGAAATCGGTAATGAGCATTACATCAAAATTGATGAAATACATTCCAAATGGAATAATTGAATTAAATATTACAATTATCTTTCCCAAAATGAACTCAACTTGCCGAATAATTCACTCACCCCAAAAATGTTCCCAAATGCAATCTCTTACCGGGCATCAGAAACGGCTCCTCCTGCCCCTAATACATAAGCGACGCTGACGAAAGATATTGAGTTTCAGCCGGCTTTGGGGTCATTTTGGGCAATGACGCCCGTTTGTTCCTTCGAGACCAAACCCTACCTTCACTCAATTGTTTTCTTATTTCTTATAAATTGTTTCCTTCCTAAGACGCTCCTGAGGGACTGAACTTGAACAGAATGATTCTTTTGGTATACTCCTTTTGTTTTACTTTCATGTATCGTGGAAGGAGTGAGCTTTTCTATGTGATTGAAATCAAACGGTGGTAAAATGTTTCAAAACTAGGTGGAAAGTTTCGAAAATTTCAAGGATGAAAATCAATTGAAGGGACGAATTTTTTCCGACCAATTTCAACGGAAGCACTAATGGGTAATAATAAAGTATATCATTTTTTGAGGACAAAACACAAGCACTGAAGGAAAATCCTTAATGCACTCTAAGAATGGTGCCTATGACAAAGTAGCGATATAAGTTGAAGTTGAATCGCTGGAGATTGAATTCATTTGAAAAAACTCCATCAGGAAGTTATCCGTAGCAGCCTCATGAAAACCAGGCCACCAAACGCGGACTTCGATTCCAAGAATTGTATTTACCGAATACCCTGTGAGTGCGGAAAATCCTATATTGGTGAAACTAAGAGGCCATTGAATGTTCGCATTGCCGAGCACAAGAAGCACACACAGAGAGGAGAAACCAGCAAATCAGGAATAGCAGACCATGTTTGGACCCATCAACACAACATCGAGTGGTCCCAAGCTGAGATCTTGCACAGAGAGGAACATTGGTTCAGGACAAAATTCAAGGAAGCCGCTTACATGTTGTCCAACAAAGTATTCAGCCAAGCCAGCGTAGAAATACGCAACATATGGAAACCCATCATCAAGCGAAAAATGGCCAACTCATCAGTGCAAAATGAGCCCGAAACCGGTCTGCAAGTGTGCCGGTTCCAAAATTGAAGGTCGACTCTTTCAGTTCTATTGCCAATTGCATATGCAGGACAATTTCTGTGAAGATTCCTGCACTGACGCCTGTCGGATATAATCCAACGCCCTTCGTGGTATTAGTCAGGGAAGTAGTTATTTTCTGATAGGCGTCAATCCATTCAACCTACTCTTTTGGTATATTCAAGACTGGCTTGAACGATTAAAGTTCATTTCTTTAGATTTCAATGCAATATGCCACAAGCTGTCCATTGATTGCAGAAAACGATCAACAGTAGAGAAATGCGACGTGAATATTTCTGCTGATGTTTCCAGGATTCGGTAGATTGATCAATTTATAAAATAGTTCATCCACAAATAAAATAATTTAATTCGTTAAGGAAAGTAACTTGTTGAAGTATGTTTATAACATTTCTGTGACCAAACATCATGATTCACAGTTCCTCAACTCGATCAATATATAATTTAGATTTCGTAGATATTAACCGGTATCTTTGGAGAACTCCAGAAATGAACTAGGCATTTTCATGAATGAGTTTCGAAAGAATGGTTATTCCAAAGTTATGGTGGAGCAGACTTCGGCTAAAAGACAGCAATAGCTTCACAAGGAAGAGAAGCCGTGCCAACCATTACTTACACTTTCCTATATCAGAGGATTGTCGAAAAGGATAAAAAGAATTAAGTCCAAGTTTAACATCTGAATCTGCTTCAGATCCGGAAACACTATCCGTAGCAGCCTCACGAAAAAGCAGGCCACCAAACGTGGTTTGCAATTCCAAGAATTGTTTTTACTACAAGTGCGGAAAATCCTGCATCGCTGAAACTGAGAGGCCCATGAAAGTCCGCATTGCGGAGCACAAGAAACACACACAGCGAGGTGAAACCAAACAAATTGGGAATAGCAGGGAATGTTTGGACTCATTCATAAAATGATAAGTACCATCTATGATTGTGTAGATAAGAACGTACCAGTAATAGGAGTTTTTCTGGACCTGAAGAAAGCTTTCGATACCGTCGATCACCACTTACTCCTCGAAATCTTATATGATATTGGCATAAGAGGGAAAGCTTATGATCTACTTGCAGGTTACCTGACTAACAGGAAACAAAAAGTAAGAATAGAAAATGAACTGAGTACAGAAAGAACTATTACTTGTGGTGTTTCTCAAGGTACAGTACTCGGGCCCTTACTGTTCACAATTTATTTGAACAACTTCTTTTTACGGGAAAAAGACGGAAAAATTCTCAGTTTTGCAGATGACACAGTCATCATTTATACTGGGGACAATTGGTACGATTTGAAAACAAAATCTGAGAATGATCTGAGCAATTTGAAAGACTGGCTAGACAGTAGGCGTCTTTCTATAAATTTTGAAAAAACTTACTATCTACCTTTTAACAGTCGAGAAATTGCATTACCTAACTTCAATTTAAAAATTCAGAAAAATTGTTTGATTAGACCTGAAAAAAAAATTAAATATTTAGGAATTATCTTGGATCCATATCTGCGATGGGATGAACACATTAATAACTTAGTTAAAAAATTGCGATGTATTCTATATAGATTCAAGCAAATAAAACCCTANGATTGTTTTCTGTCTCCACCATGAAACATTATCAACCACCTTCAAACGAACCATATGTTCTCTATTCTCTATTAGGCTATGAAGTAACCTGCGGAAAAAGGGCTACAATAATGGAAATCATTTGCGATTGTCACTTGGCCCTTGCAGTTGAAGGTATATATCTAACTTTCAGTTATCCTAATTCATACCTCAATATAATCAGTTTAATCTATTGTTTTCAACGGATTCCAATTCAAATCTGTCCTAGGCAGGAGCTACCTCTATATTCCCTGATCAGAAGAGAATTCAGAATTGCTCCAGGGAATATAGTGACTTTTCTGTGTGATACTTGACATAAAACACATACATATATTACATTTGACTGCTCAGGTTATATTGTTTTCAAACAATATTCTATTTTTTACCTGCAGACAACAAATCATGAAATTTCATTGTACTTGATGACGGCAAAGATAGGTTAATACCACAAGGATGATATATTATGTCGAATCTTAAAGGAGAAAGATCTTATACATTCAATGATGAAGAATTCAAAGGTGAAAATGCATTCGAATTGTTTCAGATGTCCACTTCATTTTTAGGCCAAACTACTACAAATCATATTACGAAACTATTACAATGAGTAGACTTGCAACTCTTCTCCTCAAAAACGAAATAATAAAATCGTCCCAAAAAGTATTTGATTTTCTCAAAATATATGCTATTTATACTCACAAAAATATAACTAAGGTAACATCATTAACATTATCATCATTCGAAGGGTGCAATTTCATATCACATGATTTGCCCCATTCAAATCCTTGAGATCTCCCTAGATTCTTGTTGTTGATGACAGCTAAACCCAAAATTGGGTAGTTTCTCATCACCTACATTCCTGGGCCAATAAAAACTTCCATTAATGTTTTTTAATATTATTACCCACTTTCAGGTTTGCAAGATTGTTGAATGATTGAATTCATCAGAAAGTGCATCGGGAACATTCTATACTACAGCTCTTCATTCCACATTTCTGATTTGGTAGTTGCAAAATTTATAAACAATTTAGTAAAAAAGGGGCTTTTGGTTTTTTGCAAATATGTCGGAAAATATGGAAGATATCCAAAATTTGTAAAAAGGTCCTCAAAGAGGAGGAAAAAAAAGTCTCACCTTTTGGAACTCTACCACCAATATTTATAGTGGTGATGCGCGTCCGGCACATGCTGACTGATAGGAACCTATTAACAATAAAAATTATTTTGACCTACAAAACATCATAATTAAGAAAAAAAAATCACATACCTTCTAGACACTGGAATAAACGAAAATCCATGGAAAAAAGGTTTCCCGCGATTATTTTATCAGATAAAGCGGAGCCGCAAACAACATTTGCATGAAATCATCTTCAAACATTAAATTTAATTGATAGTTCTATCGATTCCAATGAAGATTTCATCAATTTTTTCAATTTTTTTGTGCTGTTATGAAAATCAAATCCTATACCTCTTAAAAAATATCCCGTTATATGTATTCATTATCAAGAATATGAGCTGTTGTTGGTTGAAAGTAAGTGCTGGCTATTTATTATCGGGCTTAAAACAGTCATTCATATACTTTTTTACACCTACGGAAATACATTCGAAAAGCAATGACAAACGAACGCCTTTTCTACGAATGTCCCTGTTATCTACTATCAACAAAACAAGTATCTCATTTACTCGCTCATATTTCAGCCGACCTTCGCGTAGACATAATTCTTTACTTGTTAGTCATTTATACCCACGCGAACTATTTATACAATCCGTGTATTGTTTTCGTTGTAGCTAATTTACATTTCGATACGGTGTGCGAGTTCGTTATCGTTTGCTGGAACTTGGCTTTGTTTAATTTTGGCGGGGACGCTCGATTTACATTGCTTATATTTAGACTGAGACAAGGAAGCGAATTCAATCGAGGACAAGCTCGAAAATGAGTGATTTCGAGTTTGGGGGTTGAAAATTCGATAACGAAACACAAGTTGAAGACAGGCACACAATTATTATATTAAAAAGACTGCAAATCGAACGGATCATATGATGGTGAAAAAAAAATATAACAATTCGTGATATAAATATTTTAAGTGTTGTCGCGGCTTAGTCCGTGTAGAATTTGGTTTGTTACATTGGGTTTCGTGACAGACCATTTTAAACGAATAGTTACAATGTTTTTTATCAACCCAAAACTACAATATAATCTTTGAACTGCTATTATCCCCCATGGGGGTGCAAATTCCCGATTCCGTTTCTTGATGCTTATTTACGCTATACAAAGAACCTACCTGCATATTTCAAGATTCTATCTTCAGTAGCTTCGGCTGTACGTCAATATAAGAGTGTCAGTCAATCAATAGGTGTCTACTTATACAATATTGAATGACATAACTGAAAAAAAAATTAAAGGATTAGAATGAAATACATTAGTACTCCTACTCCTACTAATATTATAAATGCGTTAAGTTTGTTAGGACGAATGAATGAAATGTACTTATATATTTACGTTTTTTACTTTTTCACGCCTGAACAGCTCAATAGGTTCAAATCTAAGTTGGTATATAGATAGATTATGACCTGGAATAGGTCATAATCTATCTGGGTAGGCTATAGGCTAGTATTGTATGAGTGGGGTTGACTGTGGCCCCTAGTCGCCCAGATAGTCAGTAAACGTGCTATCAAATGTAGTTGAGGAGTAAAGGCTCGGCTCGCTAGACTGGCTGAATACTTATTTTTTTCCCGTTTCACAATATATTGAATAATTATTTTAAAATGTATTTATACTATGTATTTTGTACAGCTATCTGTTGAGTGAACGAAGNTCTTCAGGTCCAAAACAAAACGAGACAGCTATTGTTAATTTAGATGGAATAAGTGGACCAGGAACACATTGGGTGGCATATAAAAAATGCGGGAAAGAAGTTGCATATTTCGATAGTTTTGGAGATCTACTCCCACCATTGGAATTGACTCGATTTTTTCGAAAATGTTCGAATGTAAAAATCAAATATAACTGTGATCGTCAACAGAAATTTAATACAGTTCTCAGAAGGTCACTTGTGCTTACAGTTTCTCTCTGAATAATTTTCCAAATAAAAATGGATACAACACCAAAACTGGATCGGGAGGCTATCAAGGGAATGGGGTTTTCACTTAGAATGTGAAATGTATTATTCGAGTGAATTCAGCAAACGTTTCAATTCCGCATATAATTTTGATCTCTGAATAATATGCTAGATATTTATATGATTGTTGAATTATAATGAAACTTTAAATTCACTTTCTAAAAGTAAGTTTGGGAATAAAATTTCAATGAATATATTTGAATGACTGCCAAAGTTTTTCCATGAAATATTGTTGATAATAAAAATAGACTTTCGTTTGTCTGAAAATATAGCAAATTAACTTTCCATACTAAATATTTTTCTATGAATAATAAAAATTGTGATCTTTCAATTTTATTGAAATTGTTGAATATTTCCAACATTTACTTCATTGCATTCAATTTGAAATTTGTTTACAACTTTTGTGCCAAACATTCTCGAGCAAGTATCATTTTATTTCATCAATCTTTTTAAAAAGCCAATTTGTGACAAAGAATTATATTTTTTGATGATTTAAAAAGTTTGTTGTATTTGAAAGATACATTTAAAACGATTGTTGATAATTTTAATTCGGCGCTGGTATCGAGCGGATTTATCAAGAAGTTCAAGTGTTACATATGGCAACATGCTAGTTCATTTATAGTACGACAAAACGCCGTTCAACCGTGGCGCCGAATAAAAATAATCAACAATCAATTTAATTCATGTATCACTGAAATTCAACAAACAAAATAATTCAGCTCATTTCAAAGGAATATTAATAAAAAGTACGGTAAAACGGTGTGGTACGCCGTTTTACTTTCTATTGGTATTTTGTGAAAATGAATTGTTTTGATTGTTGCTTTTAGGTGATACATGAATTAAATGGCTTGTTGATAATTTTTATTCGGCGCTGCGGTCGGACGGAATATTGTGTTACTATCACTAGACTATCATGTTGCCAGATTTGAAAATTCAGCTTCTGCAAGAATCCGCTCGACGTTAGCGCCGAATTAAAATTATCAACAATCGTTTTAATTCATGTAACTATAATTATCAACNAAGCTATTTTTACGGCCAGCTGTCTTTTTATTGTTCCATGGGAAATAACGTTCGACAGTCATCTCGTAGTTCTTGTTTAATTTGGAGAGCAGCCAATTCATTTCGGAAACGCGCTAATTTATGGTCCAGATGCTGCCACTTGTCAAATGTCTACATCAGAAGCAGATATGTTTACGAGTATGACAAACAGGAAAAGTAGTGTGTGGAATGAGTAGACTTCTATGAAGTCCAATCACGTAGGCTGTTGCCAATAAAATCATTTTACGTATGGTTATTTATGATTTGTTTTTGTTGAAACTGTGTGTCACCAGATTGCGATAGAAATTATATCTCGGCAATCTTGGTTTTCCATTGATGACCCCACAACTCTCTCCTTCTCTTTCTCTCTAAAACTGAAGATTTCAACAGAAACGAATAATTTCATTGTATGATATACTTTGTCATTCTTAATCATCACAAATGAATACAAAGATAAAGTTGTCAGAAACGCAAGAAAAAAGTAATATAACAAATTCATTCTTTCTAATGAAAGAAGGGCAGAGAGGGGTATGTTGTCTGTAGGGCCTACTGCGCCATCTGTAGCACTGTAGCAAGTAGTAAGAGAACCAAGCTTTAGTCCGTGGCTGCAAATTTGGCTGTAAGAGAAAAAAACCACGTGTCACTGAATTTTGGCTTAAAAATCATGAGTGTCATCACAGGATCATCAAGTAAGCGATTTTTGCTTTTAATACTTACTACTACCTACTGTTTATGGCTTTATTTTTTAATTAGGTACAGTTGTGAAATTCCTAGAACTGAGAATGAAGAAGAGAAAAATGAAACTTTCTATGTTTTTTACCACTTTTATTTGTAACTAACGTTACTGCAGTTTCGTCCTATACGGACATTTTCAAACTTATACAATTAACTAACAATGGTTCATTACATTAGCCATTATGTACCACCCCTGTAGGTACTAATAGAGGTACTTGGCTTTATTGAGTACCTGAATTTATAGTTTACAATGCGAATGTGCCAATTTAAAAACCGGTGAGTAAACTAAATCGATTTGATCATTCAACAGGTTGCACCCGCAATGTTTATGCTTGTGAATTTTCTGGTCCCATTTTGTTTACCCAGATAGTTGAAATATTAAAAAGAGGATCACGTAGATACAAATATCGTAGCAAATACTTACAAACAGCATGTTCAAAACGAGATTTCACAGAGAAATATGAAAAATAGATCAGGAAGAATGAAATGGAAAGAAATATGAAATGTACAGGGTGTTTATTGAACATGCGGCAAAAAGTTGACGGACTATTCCTTGGACTATTCTAAGGATTTTTTGTCATTCGATGATTTTTGATAGGGCGCTTTGTTTCGAAGATACGGGACAAAGAAGAATTTCGATAATAATATTTTTTGTGATTTTGAAATTATTAACGTAGTCGAAACAAAAGTATAGTGTACTACACAGGACCTACCAAGAAATAAAAAATCTGACAATTCGTTTGTAGTCTGGGCTATTAGTTTAGATTCGTCTTAAATGGGCATACTTTTAGTAAAATTAAGTGGTTAGTCTCATTAATGTTTTCCATTATTCATTCAGTTTTAAAAATACACGTGCTGCAAAAGTAACAGCAGCTGAACCATTTGTTGACTTAAATTATCTTTCAAATGTCATCTTATCTAAGAAATAGTCCTTTAAATTGTTGCCGCATGTTTAATAAACACTCTGTAAAAGGACGGTGTTCAGAAGCAAGACACAGGAATGTTGAACCTTTCCAAGAAAAATAATTTTTTTGTATTAATATAGTAAATGTCGGTTGTCACAACAATAAATAAAACTTGTCCTATGACCAACATCGTAAACACTGAGTTGTTGCTTTTTTAATGAATAGTCACACTAGTTATCTTATATTTCGTTCCAATTCATTTTTTCTGTAAAGAAGAATCAAATAAAGACTCGGGTGACTTCAGGCTAATGTCACCGAAAGATTTTCTTTCCAAAATAACAATGATTCCTGGATTCAATGCCAATATTAGAGATAAGCTGCTTAAAAACTTGTAAAAGAAACACATTCAATAACCATTCATGAATATTCATATGGAATAAATAGCAAATTGAATCATGTTGACACGACGATAGTTTCTTTCCGACGCCGCCTCGTTATTTTGTTATTTACGGCCTACTCTCCTAGAACAAACAAATGACACGCATTGCTTATGTAATTGAATCTCGCCCCCACGGCCTTGTGATATCATAAAATTATGTATCCACTCCCATCTGGAATGCGTATTAAATTTCCCAAGATGTTTACTTCATGGCGTGGAACATCCTCCACCCCGACCTCTCTACGGGGTATCATCCGATCGTATTTATTATCCCAGTTGTGCCTGTTCGCCAAACATGGGCGGAGAACGAGATTTCTCGCTAGGTTACTCGCTAGAGTACATTCGATGAGGATAGGTCTCAAACCAACATCTTATAGTTATGGATTATATCTCTAACTGTAGTCAGAATATCGTCATCGAATTTCCCTCACAGCCATCATTTGCCTCCATCGACACCGACTCGGGCACTGCGGCCGTTACAACATCGTCTTTGATAATATCTACCGCAGTAGTAGACGAAACGTCAGGCGTAAAAACCCGCAGACCACGGACAAAAGTCCCGGAAAATAGCTTTCACGCAGTTATCCCTGGCAGTGAAAGTTCTCATTCTTTAAAGAAAATTGTTCTGTTCATTACCCTAGACAAAATGTCGTGGTACGCCTCTGCCTCAGGAAAGGCAGCAGGTAAATCCGATTGTTGCCCCTGGGGGTCTTATAAATGAGGTTTCAAAAATGCAAGGTCAGAGTGATTGTTCTTTTTCTTTTTGTTTGCTCTGGGAAGAATGCCTTTTATGAAGAACAAGTGCGAACAGAGAATGAACTATATATATACCACAATCGTGAACGTTGTTATTCATACTTTTTCTGGCAGCGTGTTGTGATTTATTGATCAATAAACTTGTTGACTTTGGAACTTTGAACAATCGCAGTCGTTTTAATAGCCAAGCAGGAGTTGATTGTTTTGTTCTTCATATAGTATTCTATGAAAAAATTCTTGGTAGTTTATAATGAAATAGTGTTTTAACTGAAATGTGGAGATCATCATAATTAAAAAGAAAGCATGTGTGAGTTTTCCCAAACTGTTCCTTGATACACTCACAATTAATTCAGTTTCATTTTTAAATACAACGAATTCAATAATAATAGTTGACCTTCGTCGAAATTCACGGTAAAACTTAACGACAGAAATGATGACAAAGAAAACTTAACTGAAGTATCTAAGTTTAAGCATATTAATAACTAACAAATAATTGAAATGAATCACAGTAAAACAAAAACACTAATGAGATTTATGTAATTGTGATTTTCCACCGACAATACTTTGTAGTTGTGGATCAATTTTACTTGTACCAATTATCAAAAGAGATTTAAG